>NAJQ01000297.1:0-14739 GCA_005059865.1 Friedmanniomyces simplex
GCGGGGGCGGGGGCTGGGGGGGGGGGGGGAAGCGGCATTTTACGGGCATGAATTGCAATGATTGTGCGTGCCGGCTGCGTCAAGGCGAGTCGAGCTGGGGAGGGCAATGTATGATTGACGGGGACGCGATGCCTTGAGAGGGATAGCACGCACGTGGTGTAGCAAGTTTCGAGAGGATCGAGAGGAAAGGAAAGGATGAAGTTCATGCTCCTTCTCAACCGAATTTCCCTCCTCCCCCATCTTTGTCACATGTTTCACGAAGTGACTTCGGAATCCTCCAGTCGCTGAAGCGAAATACCAGGTCGCAAAGGAAAGGGAGGTGGGCTGCATCTGACCTACATCATCAACGGGGAGGGAGAGAGGGAGAGAGAGAGAAGGGAAAGACCCTTTCCCACGCTATGCGCTCTTTAAAACTGACCAGACATACAGGCTGCCTGGACGTCTTGCTTTCATGTAGTTCTCGAGCTTTACCCGGGCGCGGGGAGAACACTGTGGGCTTCTTGGAGTCCATCGTCCGGAGGGCGTGACGGTTGCTGACACGAAGATTACTCGATAGCGAAACCCGTCTCGGGTCACATTGAATGTCTCCCGCTCGCCTCGATTGGGAGGAGCGTACCACGTTTATCAGGTAGCGCGTATCACGGATTTCTCGCCCGCCTGGAGTGTCGATCGTGGGCCGGGCGAGGTTGTGGTAGACCTCACCACCAAGGAAGGGGAGGTGGTTCGAAGCAGATCCCCGTCTCTAGAACCATTGGTCTCGGCCCCCCCTGGTCGAATAACACCTTTTCCGGCCACAAGAGCAGGGGGGGTGAGAAAAACACATCAACCCTACCCCAACAGATCCCCCAACTGATCCACATAAGCACTCGGCACCACCCCCTTTCCCTCCCCCAAGAACTCCTCCTTCTTACTCACCCCAGTCAATACACACAACGTCCCACCCAGTCCTCCCTCGACCCCAAACTGAATATCCGTATTCAGCCGATCGCCCACCATACACGCTTTCTTCCTATCAAACCGGAATTTCCCCTCAATCGCCTCCATCATCGCCTGGCTGGGTTTCCCCAGCGCTAAGGGCTGTTGGCCCGTCGCCGTGATGAGCGGCGCGCTCGTGGCGCCGGCGCCGGGGAAGAGGGAGCCGGCGGAGGGGAGCGTGGAGTCCGTGTTGGTGGCGAGGAAGTGGGCGCCGCGGCGGAGGTAGGCCATGCCGAGGGCATATTTGAGGTAGCTGGGGTGGTAGTCCAGTCCTGTTAACACGATGGCGACGTCGTCGTCGAGGAGGGAACCGTCGGCGATGTGTTTGAAGTCCTCGGGAAGCATTTCCCTCCTCAGTAATGGATCTGTGCCGCCGCAGAAGGGGACGTGCTCGCTTTGCAGTTCTTGCTCCACACCGCTTTCGCCGAGCACGAAGACTTTGTTCTTGGGGGGTTGGAGTTTCATGATGCGGGAGATGTAGACCGCGGCGCTGTAGCTGGAGCCGAAGACTTCCTCTTCATGCGCGGGGATGCCCATCCCGTCGAATTTCTTCTTGTAGTCCGCGCGGGATTTGGTGCTGTTGTTGGTGACGAAGACGAGTTGTTTGTGCTTGTCGCGCAGCATTTGGATGGTCTCGGGGATGCGGGGGAAGAGGTGGTCGCCGGACCAGAGCACGCCTATCCTTCTCGTAGCGTCAGCGTGGTGATCGGGTTGGTGGTGGTGGTGGTGGTGGTGGTGGAGAGGCTGGGAGGAAGAGGAGGCGTACCATCGCAGTCGAAGAGGAAGACCTGGGTTAGGCCTCGAGTCAGTATTGTGTGCGTGAGGTGGTGGGGGTGAGGGATGGAGAGGGGGAACTTACATCGAATTTGTCTATGAAGGCGTCGATGCTGCTTTTGTCGCCCGTCAGGTATTGCGGGCCCGAGGAGCCGCCAGAGACGAGGTTGGCCACTGCCTGCATCTTGATCATTCACTTCCAGAGGAAACGGGAGCGATAGGCAAGGGAATTTGTTTCTTCGCGACAAAGTGAAGTGGGATGGTGGGGTGTTTGATGTCAGGTCTTAGTCAGCCTTGTATAATATGAGTGCTCTTCGCAAGGTGTGCGGTCGACGCGATGCCTTCGTGCCATACTTCTCCGTTCCTGCGACGTTCACCGTGTGCTCTGATACTGACCGCCAGGGGCATGAGTGATGGAATCTTGGACCGTCGAGAATACCGCATCCACAAAGCGCTAATAGCATCCTGTCTTCGTATAGCCTATATCATATTCTCATTACCACCCCCATCTCACCCTCCATCCTCCATACTGTCCGTCACACTCCCATCTACACTCATCGCGGCATGATCATCATTTCCCTTCCCACGCGGCACCTCATTCCCAAGGTTCTTCTTCAACTCCAACCCCGGCGTCTCCTCCCCACTCGCTACCCCGTTTCTCCCCCCAGCATTCCCCGCGTACTCAGCCCAAATATCAGAATCATTGCTCGCCTGCCGCGCATGCCGCCTCTTCTCCCCTTCTCCCCCACCCTCCCTCCCGATAGTCGGCATAGCCGGCCCCCCTAGATCCAATGCACTCGTCCGGCCCGCACCTCCACCTGCACCCGCTCCACCCAAACTCCCATCCATCCCCGCCGGCCCCGCAGGCGAAGCAAACGGACTCCCCTGCTGCGCCGCAATCTCGGGACTCTTCGCCATGCGCGCCACCTCCTTCCTCAACATCTCCAGCTCCTTCTCCATCCGCTTCCCAAACACATCAATATAATACGTCGCCCCGTTCCAGCTCGCCCAGGTGAAAAACACCATCAGAAAGCCGGCGGAAGCCCAGCGATACCAGAACCAGACGGGACAGGGCAGCATGGTGAGCAGAGCGTACGCGTACTGGATCCCCATGAACACGGCCTCCTGCATGCTCTCGGGGCAGCTGAGGACGAATTTGCCGAGGATGTTGCCGCGGTAGGAGCGGCGGAGCCAGGTGAAGGAGGTGGGGCGGCCGGCGGCGATGGCGGAGCGCTTGCGGACGGTGATGAGGAAGTGGTAGCTTAGCTGCCAGATGGCGTAGGGGAGGGTGGCCCAGATAATCATGTCGGTGAGGGAGTAGTGTTCCGGGGCGGAGGCGGGGGAGTATTTGATGGTGTAGACGGCGGGGAAGTGGAGGAGTTGGACGTCCGGAGGGAGGAGGTGGACGAGGACGTGGAGGGTGGCGCAGGGCATTATGTGGATGAAGAGGCTGGGAGAAGAAGACGTGTTAGCGGGAATTGAGGGTGTATGATACGTGATGCTCACGTCGTGGTCTGCATTGGGTCAGCATAAGATGGGGAAGAGGGTGGACGTACGAAGTCACCTTGTCTAGACTGTGGAAGACTAGGCTGTTCCTCCACATGGCGATGGCTACGGCGTTATTGCCCATAGCGAGGCAGTAGGTGCTGATGAAGAGGCGTTTCGATTGCGGGAAGAACCATATTGAGAGGATGAGGAGGAGGTTGACGAAGTAGCAGAGGTCGGCGAGGAAGTAGTGGAAGCCAATCTTGTGGTAGTTGTACCAACGGATAGGCATGAAGTATCTGGATCACAATCAGCAAAAGTTACGTAAATACTCCAGGTCATTCGTATGCATACAGCAGCTGTGCGGTATACCAATAGTGGAAGTATTCCGGGAATGCGCCAATCATATAGGCGGAGATGAAGATGTTCAGCACGGCCGAGACGAACGAGATCTTCTCCTTGAGCGTCACGGTCTTGGAATCCGTCCAGCGCTTGCCCAGTCTATCGACCGAGTCCCGCATTCGTCTTCGATACTTGTCCAGCTGCTCCTCGGGCTTGACGTTGGTCGTGCGCTTTCGCCACTCGTCGACAACGGTGTTCTTGCTGGATAATGCTCGGGACGTAAGCTTCGCTCGTTGCCGTCGCACCTTCTCCGCTTGATTGTGCACGACATTCTGCATCCTTTCGAGACGCTGTGGTAGAGCCAGGTTCTCGAGTATGTCGAACATGGTCAGCCGGTCGACGGGCGGGAAATCATTCTGGCCGAAGGAGTCGAAATTGCTGGTGGAATCTGTCGAGCTCGAGCGCGACAGACCCGGCGTCGAGGGCGTATTCATGCCGCTTGCTGAGCCCGAGACCACGGAAAGGTAGTCTTGGGGTCCGCTGGCATCGTAGGGAGTCTGCGCGCTCCCGTTCGCTCGTGCGTCTGCGGGCGGTCGCTTCGTGCTCTGTTCTTTCGCTGCCGCCATCTGGTCTAGGTCCCCTCGTCGCGGGTTGTCGCCCATGATATCCGCCATCCTCGCGAACCGCTCGATTTCGCCGTCGGAGATGCCGTCCCCGTCCTCTTCTTCTTCCTCTTCCTCGGGGATCAAGTCGAGATAGCTCGAGCCGTGGCCGGGGAAGTCTGGGAGATGGGTGCGGTATTAGCGACTCGTTCGTGTCGCTTCTTGCCCAAGTGCAACTGCCTCCCTACATACATGGTCGCCTTAGCGAAGAGTTGGAAAGCATGGAGACGATGTCGCGGTCGCGTGTGCAGGAGTGTGCTCCATGATTGAAGGCGACGATGAGAATTGTATACCTAAGGTAGTATGCACAACTCTCCTGCCGTACCTCACCCTGTCTGTTCGATAGGTACAGCAAGGAGCGTGGCCTGGACCCAGGTGGGCTATTGGGCGGTTGAGCGTGACGCTGGCCCGGAGTTTCACCGAAGACGCGGTCCAACAATTCGCGACGCGTCGTTCGACGAGACCCCCACTCCACTCCAGACATCACTCAACATCGCAACACACAACACTCAGACGGCCATGCAGCTCTTACTATGAGGTCCAAGAGATACACGCCGCACTGTACAGCCAAAGACTCGCGACAAGATGGGCAAGCTTCTGGCGTTGGAGTTGAACAACTTCAAGGTAGGACGACACGGTATAAACTCTCTGTCAGACGCGATAGCTAACCCCATTCACTTCGGACAGTCGTACAAAGGTACTCATGTCTTACAATTCGGCGACTCCTACTTCACTTCCATCATCGGCCCCAATGGCTCCGGCAAGTCCAACTCCATGGACGCCATCTCCTTCGTCCTCGGCATCAAATCTTCCCACCTTCGATCAAACCAACTGAAGGACCTGGTCTACCGTGGTCGCGTGTTGAAGCAGGCCAAGATCAATGCCGACGGCACCGCGACTGACGGCGCCAACGGCGATGCGAACGGCGACGCTGAACCCGGCGCGTCGGATGACGAAGACGGAGAGACTCAGACCAGCACCCAACGGCACGATCCAAAGACAGCATGGGTCCAGGCCGTCTACGAGGACGATGCAGGCGAAGAGCAGCGCTGGAAGCGCAGCATCACATCCACCCGCCAGAGCGAGTATCGCCTCAACAACCGCGTCGTGACCGCCAAGCAGTACAATGAGTCGCTGGAGGCGGAGAACATTCTTATCAAGGCGCGCAACTTCTTGGTGTTCCAGGGTGACATCGAATCGATCGCGAATCAAGACTCGAAGGACATAACTAAGCTGGTGGAACAGATTAGTGGCTCGCAAGAATACCGAGCGGAGTATGACCGGCTGAAAGCCGAGAAAGAGAAGGCGGACGAAGAGCAGGGGCACAAGATGCATCAGCGTCGCGGTATCAACGGCGAGATCAAGCAGTACCAGCAGCAGAAGGAGGAGCTGGATCGGTTCCAAACGCTGAGTGACGAGAGGGACGCAGCGACCGTCACGCATGTGCTGTGGAAGCTGTATCATTTCCAGCGTACAATCGAGGATAGTACGGCCGAGATACAGAAGCATCAAGAGGAGCTCAAGGAGTTCAGGCGCAATGTCCAGAAGTTCGAAGATAAGCTTGAGGAGGCGAAGCGTGAGCAAGCCAAGGTCGGCCGAGACGTGTCCAAGTACGAGCGCGAGATCAAGCGCAAGGACAAGGCGTTGGAGGAAAAGGCCAACGATCTCGTGCCGATCGACGAGAAGCTTCTGCTTACCAACAAAACCCTCAAGGCTCTCGAGCGTCGTGTCGCCGAGCGTACACAGGAGCGTGATCAGCAGCAAGCGACGAAGGACAAGATGCAGGGGCAGCTCGATACAGTGCAGAAAGCGCAGGAACGCTGGGAGGAGGAGTGGCGGGTCCAGCAACAGCAAGCCGGTCGTGAGCTCAGCGAGGAGGATCTGCAGGAGTACCGACAATTGCGTGCTGAAGTGTATCGACGGTCCGGCGATGATCAGATGAAGGTGGACAATATCACCCGTCAGCTTAAGACCGACGAGGAGACGGTTAACAGCCTGCGGTCCAGAGTCGAGAGTACGCAGGCGCATGTTGAAAACTTGGAAGCCGAAGTATCTGGTCTGAACGAGCGCAAGACAGAGGTCGCTCTCACAGTGAAGTCCACCACGAAAGACATCGACGCCAAAAAGAAGGCCATCAACGCACTGGCCAGTGAGCGAGAGCGCACCACTCAGAAGCACCGCGAGCTGGACGAGAAGCTTTTCGAGGTGCTCCAAAAGCTACAATACGCGACCGAGTTCCAGCGCGAGACACGCAAGGATGCCAATCAGCGCGAGACGGTGGCTCAGCTCAAGCGTATCTACCCCGGCGTGCGCGGGATGGTCCATCAGCTGTGCAAGCCCAAGCAGAAGAAGTACGAGAACGCCATGGTGACTGCGCTCGGTCGGGATTGGGACTCCGTCGTTGTCGACTCCAGTAAGATCGCGCAGGAGTGCATGGCTCACCTCAAGGACCAGCGTATTGGTCAGATGACGTTCCTGCCGCTGGATACCATCATCCACGATCAGCCGAATGCGAACCTACGCGGGCTGCACCAGGGCATGAGGTTAGCTATCGACGTGATCGATTTCGATGCAGGCGTCGAGCGGGCCATGAGGTCAGCCTGCGGCAATACGATCGTGACCGACACCCTCAAGATTGCCAAACACCTCTGCTATGAACGCAATATCGGCGCGAAGGCGGTCGTACTCGACGGCACGGTCATCCACAAGGGAGGCAACATGACCGGTGGACAAGAGCCGAACGACAAGAAGCGCCGCTTCGAGGAGGCCGAAGTCGAGAACCTGCGCACACTGGCCGAGAAATTCAAGGCGGATATTGAGGCTTTACCGAAGGGTCACAAGCGCCAATCGGAGGAGGAGCAGTTGCAGTCTGAGCTGACGGGACTGGACGCGAAGCTGAAGTATGCTCAGGATGAACTGAAGGCGCTCGAGCGCAATATCGAGTCCAAAAGCAAAGAGCTCGATCACGTGCGCCGACAGCTCGCTGAAGCACAACCAAAGTATAACGAGCAAGCGCAAGGACTGGAGTCGCTCCGGGCCTCCTTAACCGAGCATACCGCTTCGATCGGTGACGTGGAGGACGAGATCTTCGCCGACTTCTGCAGTCGCCTCGGGTATGAGAGCATCCGCGACTACGAGAGGCAGCAAGGCACGATGCAGCAGGAAGCGGAGCAGAAGAAGCGGGAGTTTGAGAAGCAGATCAATCGCCTCAACAACCAGCTCAGCTTCGAGACGCAGCGGTTGGCCAAGACCGAGCAGACGCTGCTCGCGGTTGAGGTGCAGGTGCAGCGTGACGGGGATAGGGTGGCGCAGCTGGAGGGTGAGAAGGAGGCGATTAGTGCCGAGATGGATGTGCTTCATGCCGGGATCGAGCAGATTAATGAGCGCCTCGCAGGTCTGCGGGAGCAGTATAATGAGAGGGGAGAGAGAGTCAGTGAGGCGAGGCGGGAGGTGCAGAAGCGGAGTAAGTCCGTGGAGAAGACGTTGAAGGAGGTTGCGGCGCTGGAGGCCGAGGCGCAGAAGGCGTCGACGGGGCGGTATGGGGAGCTGAAGGAGTGCAAGCTCAAGAACATCGACGTCCCGCTTGAGCGAGGCAGTAGGAAGCTGGATGCTCTGCCGAACGAGGACGTCATCCTCGAGGAGGAAGACGAGGACGCGATGGATGTCGACGGCGAGGGCCGCGCAGCCGCCAAAGTCAACGACTACGGCATCCACCTCGACTTCTCCGCCCTCGACGACGACCTGAAAGAAGACGGCACCGACGACCCCGGCGCCCTCCTCGACGACCAAATCGCCCTCATGACCGCCGAGCTGGACAAAATGGCCGTCAACACGCGCTCCGCCGACCGGCTGGAAGCGACCTCCGAGCGCCTCCGCGCCACCGACCGCGAGTTCAACGACGCCCGCTCCGCAGCCAAAACCGCCAGCGTCGCGTTTGAGAAGGTGAAGAAGAAGCGCACGGAGCTGTTCCTGAAGGCCTACGAGCACATCAAGGACCAAATCGACGCCGTGTACAAGGACCTCACCAAAACGCAATCCTACCCCCTCGGCGGCCAAGCCACCCTCGACGCGGAGGAGGACGAGGAGCCCTACCTCGCGGGGATACGGTACAATGCCATGCCCCCGCTGAAAAGGTTCAGGGACATGGAGCACCTCTCGGGCGGGGAGAAGACCATGGCCGCCTTGGCGCTGTTGTTCGCCGTGCACACGTTCGCGCCGAGTCCCTTTTTCGTGCTGGATGAGGTGGATGCGGCGCTGGATAATGCGAATACGCGGCAGTTGGCCACGTATGTGCGGGAGCACGCGGGGCCCGGGATGCAGTTTGTGGTGATTTCGCTCAAGACGGGGCTGTTTCAGGGGTCGGAGACGTTGGTTGGGGTCATGAGGGATCAGGGGGGGAATAGTTCGAGGGCGGTGACGTTGGATGTGAGTACCTTGCCGGTTTCGTTGCTAGGGTTGGTGCAAGTGATTTACTGACGTGTCTGTGTTTGCAGTTGCGGAAGTACCAAGCGGCTTGAACGGCTGCCCTATGGGGTGGCAGGTCATGGAGGATGCGCGGTTCTGACGCAGGCGTTCTCGGGGCACGGGCTGCGTTCGATGTGGGTGGATGATCTATCGCTGTTGCATTGCGCTCGCATGGTGTGTGCTGTCGAACCGGTTTGAATACCATGCCGTGAGGTGCTCTTCGCGAGCCAACGGTATTATTTTCGCAGTTTCTTCTACTCTTCGTGAATACGGTACGGATTGTTTCCTTGCCTGCCTGCAGGCCTCGGACAGTAGTGACTCCTCATCTCCCCCCCACCCCGTCCGTGCAGCCGAAGCGTGCCCCGTCCGTCAGCCAGCCCAAGCGGATATCCTGATTTTCGCGTGGACGGGCCAGGATGTCATTGCGGTTTGCTGAGGCTGCAAGCGTGCGTGCGTATCCTTCTCGCGATCGGACGCGAGAAAGCGAAGGGGTGTACAAAGACTCCGTTGCGCCCTCCTCGATCCTCTTGTGACGCCGCCGTCGTGGGTATACCTTAACCATCCCCAAACGCCATCCAAACAACCCGCCGCCCAAATCAACACATCACGCTCACACCACCCCCATCCCCTGATCCACCCCCCTCGCCTCCTCTCTCAGTGCCTCCAGCTCCCCCGGTTTCAGCGCCGCGACACTGGCGTCCAGATCCGCTACCACCCGGTCCAATCCAACCATCATCCCCGCAATCTGTTTACGCTGTTCTTGGATTCTCCCCAGGAGAACCACGTTCTCCGCTTGCACGGTTTCCTGCTCCTGCTGGATTTCTTGGTTGTATTGTCGGAGCGTCGGGGCTAGGTGGGAGAGGTAGAGGGTTTTGGGGGCCAGGGTGTGGGGTCTAGATATCCCATCCCTTCATGTCAGCTTTCCCTTGTCATACCCACCCATACCCAAGAACCCCGGGAGTCAAGGGACTTACGGCACAACCCCCCCATCATCACCACAACCACCCTCCTCCCCGGCTCCCCCCCTCCTCCTCCCCCTCGCCCCCTCCACCAACCCATCCAACCCATTCAACGCCCCCACCGCACCCCTCTCCGCCATCAACGCGTCGAAATTCCCCCTCAGCTGCTCGCCCAGCTTCGCCGTGAACTGCGCGTGCAGGGCTTTCATGCTGCCCGGTACCGCGCGCGCCGGGGTGGGGAAGCAGGCGGCGAAGTGGGGGTAGGTGCAGGTTTTGAGGAGGTGGGCGGTGGCTTCGTGGTAGAGTTGGTGTAGGGCGGTCGCGCGGGGGCCGGGGAGGGAGGAGGTGGGTGGTGGGGGGGTAGGAGGGAGAGGGGGAGAGGGGGAGCGGTGGGGGGGAGTGGTGGTGGTAGGTGTGGCCATGGTGTGGGCGTGGGTGTGGATGTGGGCGTTCTTTCTTGCCTTCGTGATTGTTGTTGTGGTAGCGATCAACAAACGCGTTCGCATTGACATGTGACACACACGCGCGTCTAGACCCTCGGCTTGGCATTCGATCCCTTATGCGGGGCAGGGCAGCAGGCTGCAGGGCAGGGCATTGCGCGCCAAGACCAGCTTAGCCGAGAGTGACGCTGCGCCTTCTCGCATGGCGTAGCTCAGGTACCAAAGTCAGATGTGGAGGGGATGTGACATGTACCTGTACGTACCTCCTGACAGTAGAGAAATTCGGGAATGCGATGGTCGAGTGCATTTGATAGCTGCAGCTGAACCAACCGCTGCCCCACGTTGCACCGTCGTGACGGTGGCAGTCTTGTTATGATTCTGATTATGATGATGATCATTTCAGCCAACCCCGCCGCGCGTGCACCTGCAAGCCTCGTCCAAGCTAGCACATGTCATACGCGAAGGCGACCGTGCCCGACTCCGAAATTCTCTCATCATTTGGCGCACCAAAAAGCAGCGAGAGCGATGCGAGACGGGAGTGTTTGGTTGGTACTAGTAGTGTTACGATGACCGGGGCACCGGGGGCCACCTCCTTGCGCGCGGCCTGGACTGTGCGAGATGCCACTAGCGGCGGCCTGTCACTCACTCATTCGTACCCTCTCGCCGTGCACGCCGCCGCCGCCGCCCATCATAAGCCTTCCCTTTCGAAATGCGTGACGAAAGTGCCGCCTCTCGCTGCGCCCGCCGACAATCGCTCTCAACGCCACGTAGAGCATTGTAGACCCTGCACCTTTGCCTGGACCTGTGCCCACACGCACACACATACACCTACCCACACCCACCCACACCCACACCCACACCCACACCCGACCTGCAGCTCTGCCGCTTGCCAGTCCACAGCCTCGTGCCTGGTGGTATTCTGTGCTCTTTGTTCCAGCCAGCCAGCCCAACCACGACCACCGGTGCTACCCCTAGGGCACCATCACCGTCACCCTCCCTCCTCCTCTCCTTTACCATGGGTCGCTCATGCCTCCTCACCCGTAGCGACATCTTCGCCCTCATCGCGGCCGGCGGCGTCATCGTCATCAAGGACGACGCCGTTCTTCGCCTCGATGGCTGGCTCGAGAAGCACCCCGGCGGCCGACTCGCCATCTTGCATATGGTGGGCAGGGACGCGACCGACGAGCTGAACATGTAAATACACGCTTTCCAAATCTCTCCATTGCAGAAGACAGACACACTCCCAGACAACACGGACGAGGAAGAAGCAGAAGCTGAGGAAGAACAGGGCTTGGGTGGTGATTTGAGGTCGGTGTTGACAAACCTCCACGGAGTTACGCCCGGGCCTATGATGACCAGCGAGCGGATGCGCGCGGATGTGCTGAGCAAGGGCTTTACTCATCCTTCCAATGAAATCAACGCTGACCATGCATTCTGTTGTACAGTTCACACTCGGCCGATACCCTGAAGGGCATGAACCGCTTCCGCATCGGCACCCTGACCGGTGTTTGGGCGAATTTCGTCCCGCCCATCCAGGGTGGCGTCTTCTGCTTACGTGAGCATGAGAACGATCCCAACCCGAGGGTCCCCAACAAGCTCATGCCCTCCGATCCCGAGAAGCCAGCCGTCAATGGCAACGCACCCGGTGGAGGAGCAGCACCGGCATGGGCCGAGAAGGAGTTGTCGCCGCTGCTGGCGTCGGAGAAGATGCTGTCCCCGGACGAGTACTTCTCGCAAGCCGTGCAGGACGACATCAACGAGAGCATCCAGGCGTACCCCTCCCTCGACGCCGCCACCCAGGGCGCCATCACGGAGAAGTACCAAGCGCTGCATGAACGGGTGAAGCGCGAGGGCCTGTACGACTGCGACTACAGCCGCTATGGCTACGAGATGCTCCGGTACGGCGCGCTGTTCGCCGGCTTCGTCTACTTCCTGCGCGCCGGATGGTGGGGGACGTCCGCGACGTTTCTGGGACTGTTTTGGCAGCAAATAATGTTCACCGCGCACGATGCGGGTCATCGTGGCATCACGCACAACTTCGTGCTCGACACGCTGATCGGCATCTTCATTGGCGATTTCTGTTGCGGGCTGAGCATTGGGTGGTGGAAGAGCAGTCACAATGTCCATCATCTTGTGACGAATCAGCCGGTGTGTACCCATCTCTACCCGACGATTGTCTCGCCATGCTGATATTCAAACAGGAGCACGACCCCGACATCCAGAACATCCCCCTCTTCGCCACCTCCCCCGAGTTCCTCCGCTCCCTGACCTCCTCCTACTACAACGGCTTCGTCTTCGTCTACGACGCCATCGCGGACTTCACCCTCCGCTTCCAATCCTACACCTACTACCCCATCATGGCCGTCGCTCGCTTCAACCTTTACTTCCTCTCCTGGGCCCACCTCCTCAAGCCCCACACCCCGAACATGGGCCGCGCCTTCTGGACCCGCCCGACGGAGATCGCCTCCATCCTCGGCTACTTCGCCTGGTACGGCTACCTCGTCGTCTACCTCTGCATCCCCACCTGGCAGGCCCGCGCCCTCTTCATCTTCGTCAGCCACCTCGCCACCATGCCCCTGCACATCCAAATCACCCTCTCCCACTGGGGCATGCCGACCTGCGTGCTCCCCGGCGAGTGCTTCGCCCAGCACCAGCTCCGCACCACGATGGACGTCGACTGCCCGGCCTGGCTGGACTTCATCCACGGCGGGCTGCAATTCCAGGCCGTGCACCACCTCTTCCCCCGCGTGCCCCGGCACAATCTGCGCGCCGTGCAGCCGTACGTGCGCGAGTTCTGCCGGGAGACGGGCATCAAGTATAGTATTCTGGGGTTCACGGAGGGGAACCAGAAGGTCCTGGGGCGGTTGGAGGAGATTACGAAGCAGGCACTGCTGATGGCCAAGTGTCAGGCGCATATGGCGGCGACGGGGGAGAGTGGGCTGTTGCATTGAGTTCGTTTCTTTCTGGCGAGGGCCAGGGATGGGCGATGAGCATTACTGAGCGAGCGAGCGAATGGATGAGCGAGTGAGTGGTTTTTTGGGGTGGGAAAAGGGGTGCTGAGAGGCACGTTTCCAGATTCTTAGCATTGCGACGGCTGGGGGTTTCGTACCTTACCTACTGGGTTTCATACCTGTTAAAGAAAGGGGAGAGGCGACGCTTTTTTTGGAGGTCGCCTACCTTACCTTACCTTACCTTGGGTATACCATACCGCGTTAGCTGACTTCCTTAGAGGTCGGCGAGGCGAGTAATTTTATTTTTGCAGGCTTACTTCTGCGAAACACTGCATACCTACCTACCTACCTACCGTACTCATTATCTCAATTCAAGGGTCTATACCCCGAGGGCGGTGGTGCGTGCGGCTTCTCGATCATCTGGATTCCTTGTGGGGGGTATTGGGGAGGGCGGGTATACGTGCGTGTACTGGTGAAAGAGTCCTTTCGCAGGGATCGAGCGAGTATGATTGGTCCCAGAAGCATCGATTTCCGCCATGCTGCTGATGAGAGACCGGGGAAAACATTCGGGGGGTCCGTTTTGCTAGGGTGGTTAATGCTGGTCGAGAAGCAGGCGATGCTTTTGTTTCAGTTACTGTATTACTCAACTTATTAGTGCGATCGGTTAACTACAGTACCTTGGTAATTAATTGTGGTTGGGGCGAGTTGATTGAGATTGGCGAGGAAGCGGGAGCTTTGCTGGGCGTTCCACTGCACCACACGCTCCAACCGTAACGAATGGAGGTCCACACGACCCTGCTGCCAGTAGTAGTAGTGAAGTATGACTTGAGGCACAGAGAGAACCTGGAAGGTGATGATGATGATGATGACGATGATGATGATGATGATGATGATGATGAGAGAGAGACAGAACGAGTACAGGATCGCATTATTGCAAACAATCAAAAAGGAGTGTTTTGCTTGATAAAACCATGCATGCATACATATGTAAAAGGCTACCTCGCTATCAAAACTCGTTCGGAATACGAATTCTCAAACCTCCTCACCTCCGCCCGCAAACCAACCGCTTTTGCACGCAACCAAAGTCACTCTCATTCACTACCTCAAGAAACCCGTCGAACGTGGCCAAAATTGGCACACATCCCAAACCACTCCTAGTTGGAGAGCGTGAGCAGACCCGGGCGGTACGGCTCGTCGTCGTAGTTGGACGAGCTGGAGCTGGGGTTGCGGCCCTGGTAGAGGAACTGCAGGTTGCAGGGGTCGATGGTCATGGTCTGGTCGTTGTTGGTGCGGACCAGGTCGCCGTGGGAGATGTCGTTGGTCCAGGTCGCGCCGCTGTTGGCCTTGCCCGCGAAGGGGGCGGACTCGGAGGAGGCTTGCGGGGTCCAGGTGCCGCTGAGGCTGGTGGCGGTGAAGGAGCGGAAGTAGCGGCCTTGCGAGCCGATGGCTTCGACTATCATTAGGTACTGCGGAGTGGGTTAGTGAATGCTCAGGGTTATGTGGTAGTTGGAGTTGGGGAGGGGATCAAATTACCTTGTTCGCGCCCTTGACGGTGTAGACCTGGACGGCCTCGAAGAGGTTGTTGCTCGAGTCGGTGAGGACGACGGTGGAGGAGGTGCCGAAGCTGCCCGGGAAGCTGCCGATGGGCATGCTGGCGCGGTAGATCTTGCCGTCGTCGCCGGCGAAG
>NAJQ01000297.1:14759-33239 GCA_005059865.1 Friedmanniomyces simplex
TTCCTCTCCTGGGCCCACCTCCTCAAGCCCCACACCCCGAACATGGGCCGCGCCTTCTGGACCCGCCCGACGGAGATCGCCTCCATCCTCGGCTACTTCGCCTGGTACGGCTACCTCGTCGTTTACCTCTGCATCCCCACCTGGCAGGCCCGCGCCCTCTTCATCTTCGTCAGCCACCTCGCCACCATGCCCCTGCACATCCAAATCACCCTCTCCCACTGGGGCATGCCCACCTGCGTGCTCCCCGGCGAGTGCTTCGCCCAGCACCAGCTCCGCACCACCATGGACGTCGACTGCCCGGCCTGGCTCGACTTCATCCACGGGGGGCTGCAATTCCAGGCCGTGCACCACCTCTTCCCCCGCGTGCCCCGGCATAATCTGCGCGCCGTGCAGCCGTACGTGCGCGAGTTCTGTCGGGAGACGGGCATCAAGTATAGTATTCTGGGGTTCACGGAGGGGAATCAGAAGGTCCTGGGGCGGTTGGAGGAGATTACGAAGCAGGCGCTGTTGATGGCCAAGTGTCAGGCGCATATGGCGGCGACGGGGGAGAGTGGGCTGTTGCATTGAAAGGATTCTCTTCTGGCACGAGCCAGGGATGGGCGATGAGCATTATCGAGCGAGCGAGCGTTTGAGTGAGTGAGTGAGCGAGCGGGGTGTTTGAGGGGAAAGGGGTGCTGAGAGGCACGTTTCCAGATTCTTAGCATTGCGACGGCTGGGGGTTTCGTACCTTACCTACTGGGTTTCATACCTATGAAAGAAAGGGGAGAGGCGACGCTTTTTTTGGAGGTCGCCTACCTTACCTTACCTTAGGTATACCATACCGCCTTAGCTGACTTCCTTAGAGGTCGGCGAGGCGAGTAATTTTATTTCTGCAGCTTTACTTCTGCAAAATACTGCATCTCTTGGCCTCATTTCTGGGTGTAAACGTGGTTCAGCGATGCAGCTTCTCGACCACTCTGGAGCCCCTGGTGGATGTTGCACACGAGGAATCTGATCACACGGAGAGGGAGCAGCATCAAGAGGGCACTGCTCCGAACGCATATCGGTATGGTTGTTCTATTCGCGATGCTGAGTCGAAGAAGGGATTCGTGCTTATTCGTAATTGCCCTGTAGGATGATGCTGGGACGAGAACCAGGCGATCCTTCTGTTTCACTTATCAGTGCGATTGATGAATTAAAGCTGTTCGGGGAGATTTGATCGAGGTTGGCGAGGAAAGGGAGCTTGCTGGGCGTTGTACTGCACGCTCCAACAAACAGACGACCCTGCTGCCAGTAGTGAATAATCACTTGAGGCATGGAAAGGACCTGGAAAGTGACGATGATGAGAAAAACGAATGAGTACAGAATCACGTTGCAGGCAATGAAAAAGGAGTGTTTTGCTCGATAATACCATGCATGCATACATGTGTAGAAGGCTACCTCGCTATCAAAGCTCGTCCGGATCTCCGAATCCTCAAACCTCCTCACCTCCAGCCCGCAAACCAACCGCTTTTGCACTCAGCCAAAGTCACTACCACTCACTGCGTTCAAGAACCCGTCGAACGGGGCCAAAATTGGCACACATCCCAAGCCACTCCTAGTTGGAGAGCGTAAGCAGACCCGGGCGGTACGGCTCGTCGTCGTAGTTGGACGAGCTGGAGCTGGGGTTGCGGCCCTGGTAGAGGAACTGCAGGTTGCAGGGGTCGATGGTCATGGTCTGGTCGTTGTTGGTGCGGACCAGGTCGCCGTGGGAGATGTCGTTGGTCCAGGTCGCGCCGCTGTTGGCTTTGCCGGCGAAGGGGGCGGACTCGGAGGAGGCTTGCGGGGTCCAGGTCCCGCTCAGGCTGGTGGCGGTGAAGGAGCGGAAGTAGCGGCCTTGCGAGCCGATGGCTTCGACTATCATTAGGTACTGCTGAGTGGGTTAGTGGATGCTCAGGATTATGTGGTAGTTGGAGTTGGGGCGGGGATGGAATGTACCTTGTTCGCGCCCTTGACGGTGTAGACCTGGACGGCCTCGAAGAGATTGTTGGTCGAGTCGGTGAGGACGACGGTGGAGGAGGTGCCGAAGCTGCCCGGGAAGTTGCCGATGGGCATGCTGGCGCGGTAGATCTTGCCGTCGTCGCCGGCGAAGAAGAGGTACATGTTGCTGCTGTCGCCGATGACGGTCTGGTCGATGGGGCCCGTACCGGAGCCGGAGATGGTGCCCGAGAAGAGGGGCTGGGGCGAGGACCAGCCGTTCGGGTTGGTCGGGTTGCTGGAGGTGCGGTAGGAGAAGGCGGTCGCGCCCCACTGGTGGGCGAGGATCCAGGTGCTCTTCGGGGCGAAGTAGAAGAGCGTGGGGGCGACGGCGGCTGCGGTCATGCCGGTTTGGGCCGCGCTGGCCATCTGCGACCAGTCGGTGAAGGGGGCGAAGGCCATGGAGCCGTAGGCCGAGCCGCTATAGTCCGAGCCGTAGACGATGTGCTGGCCGTTGTAGACGGTGGTGGTGAAGTCCTTCAGCGCCACCCAGCCGTTCTTCGGGCTCGCCAGCGCTCCCGAGTCCGTCCATTTGTAGGTCGACGGCAGGGCGCAGGTCGCCCTCTCCTCACAGTCAGTCCTGGCGACGAGCTTGTTGAGTCCGGCTTTGCTGACCTCGACGGGCGCTGCGGAGGCGAGCGATGCGATGCTGGCCAAGCTAATGAGTGTGGTAGAGTATTTCATCTTGAAAAATGGTGCCTTCTCAGAAGGGATTGGGTAGAACGAAGGAAGGTTTGGTTTGAAGTGAAGGGAATGTGCTGTTGTCTTGATGATCTGGGAGGAAGCGAGGATATTGATCTGGCGAGCCAGCGATTGGATATATACCTACTCACCACCTCAGACATTCGTGAGGATACCGCTACCGTATAGTGTCGGGCCGAGCACAACGAGTCTCGCCTAGACTCTCGAAACTGGCTGGATGCTTCTGGTTCGTGGAAGAGGGAGGCATGAAACAGCAGCATGACTTGGACCACCTGGTGGAAGAGCTCGGTTACGTGACCTCCTGACCTTCTTCCTCGACGGCGTCGACGCCCGTTACACCAACGGCTAAAGCGAGCGAGAGCGTGTTGCATCGCGCCGTCGGCGGTGGGTGTCTTCGTTTCGAGTGAAGTGGTCCGGTGGGCGGCGCAATATAGGTGCTGTACGGAGGACTGAGCTCATCTTGGCTTCGGACGCCCGCGCCGATGAGAGCGGATGTGTTGCCGATGTCCGTCCGAAGTCACGGGACCGTGCGGCGACATAACGTGACCATTGACTGCACCTCCTGGCTAAATACCTTTTCCACCTCCACAACTGTCATGCACTACTCCGCAACAACGACAACGTGCGGCTCCGCATGGAGAAGGTGGGAGAGGCAGCTTCGTGAGGAGGTCGTTGGCGCCAACACGCACGAAGGAGCCGAGGAACGACGATACGGAAGCATGGCTAAATGCGTTGGAAGCTTCCATGATGTATTATGCTACCTTGGTGGTCAACGGATCGTCATGATGGCAGAGCTACTTTGGCTGAACATGAAGCGCTGCATCCGGATCCTGCAAGGGCGGAGTTCAGCGCACGATGGACGCGATGGTCTGCAGAGTCGTGAGGGGATCTTCAGGTGCTGCTGTACAACCTGCATCGTTGTGCTGAGGATCCTACTGTGACACTTGCGGGGCTGGTGATGAGCTCCCAATGGCAAGTATAGAAGCATACCCCCTCATCTCTCTCGCGACGAACGTCTTCTTCCTGCACCTTCACCTCAGACCGTCTCTTGAACAGCAAGGATGAAGAGTCTCATTGGGACCGCCGTCGTACTGGGCTTCCTCCGCCAGGGAGCCGCCCAGCTCCAGTCTGGCATCTACACCCACTACCCAGACTGCGTCAATGGCCCAGAGCTCCTTACGTCGAATCTGGTCTGCGACACCAGCGCCAGCCCTGCCGCCCGCGCGGCTGCCATTATCAATGCCATGAACATCACAGAGAAGCTGGCCAACCTTCTCGACGTCGCGAACGGCACTGCTCGCCTGGGTCTGCCGCCTTACGAGTGGTGGTCTGAGGCGTTGCACGGTGTGGCAGGTAGCCCTGGCGTCAACTTCACGGCCGAGGGCGAGTACAGCTATGCTACTAGCTTCCCGATGCCGATTCTGTTCTCCGCCGCGTTCGACGATCCCATGGTCCAAGACATTGCCACCGTCATCTCGACCGAGGCGAGGGCGTACTCGAACGCTGCTCGGGCTGGCTTGGACTTCTTTACTCCGAATATCAACCCTTTCAAGGACCCCAGATGTACGGAATACTGCCGCATGGCCTGACTTTGGGAACGGGCTGACTCAGTTGTCCAGGGGGTCGTGGCTCGGAGACGCCAGGCGAAGATCCTACGCGCATTCAAGGCTACGTGAAGAGCCTGCTCATCGGTCTCGAAGGCACGGATGATGGAGCTTTCAACACTAGCGGTAGTGGGAATAAGAAGATGATTGCGACGTGCAAGCATTTCGTCAGTCGAGATCCGCCTCGTACGTATGCCAATTGCTAACGACCTTAATTTCGGACAGGCTGGTTACGACCTTGAGGATTGGGACGGCTACATCCGCTACGGCTACGATGCCTTCATCACGACTCAAGACCTGGCAGAATACTACCTTCCTCCCTTCCAGACCTGTGCCCGAGACCAAAACGTTGGGAGCATAATGTGCTCTTACAACGTAAGTCATCCAAAACCCTATATTAGCACGGAGTTGACCAAACAAACCTAGGCCATTAACGGCGTACCGTCCTGTGCGAACAGCTACCTCCAGGAGACTATCCTGCGGGGGCACTGGGGCTGGACGACCGACAACAACTACATTACCAGTGACTGCAATGCCATTTCGGATACTTTCGCAAACCACAACTACACCACAAGCAGCGCTGCCGCTGAAGGCATCTCGTTGTCCAACGGGTGTGACAACGCCTGCATCGTTGCCAACACATTCGTCACCGACGTCAACGGGTCATACTATGGCGGCTATGTCACGGAAGCAGTGATCACCACAGCGCTCATCAGACAGTATGAAGCCCTTGTGATTGCAGGGTACTTCGACCCGGCTGCGTCGAACCCGTATAGATCGATTGGATGGGACCAAGTCAACACGCCGTACGCTCAGGCTCTTGCCCGGACAGCGGCGTCGGAGGGCATGACACTGCTCAAGAACGACGGGACGCTGCCGTACAAATTCGCCAACGGCACCGACTGCACCGTCGCGCTCATTGGCATGTGGGCGAACGGCACCTCTCAGATGCAGGGCGGTTACTCGGGCCCGGCGCCGTACACGCACAGCCCGATCTACGCTGCTCAGCAGCTCGGCCTGGACTACATCTACGCCACTGGCCCGACGAATGAGAGCACGCTGACGAGCAACTACTCCGACGCAGCGATGAGCGCGGCGGAGAAGGCGGACGTGATCCTGTACTTCGGTGGCATCGACCTCACCGTCGAGTCAGAGGCCATGGATCGGTACCAGATCGCCTGGCCGGAATCTCAGCTCGAGCTCATCAGCGAGCTCTCCAGCCTGGGCAAACCGACCATCGTCATACAGATGGGTTCAATGCTCGATGCGACGCCGTTGCTGAGCAACAGCAATGTCTCTGGGTTACTATGGGCTGGATACCCGGGCCAAGACGGCGGGCCAGCGGCTTTCGATATCCTGACCGGTGCTGTGGCACCCGCCGGCCGTCTGCCGGTGACTATGTACCCTGCCGAATACGTCAACGAGGTGCCCATGACAAACATGAGCCTGCGTCCCGGTCCGGGCAACCCGGGAAGGACGTACAAGTGGTTCGACGAGCCTGTACTGCCGTTCGCGTACGGCATGCACTACACGGATTTCCAAGCCTCCTTCTCGCATGGCTCCCCGAGCTCGAACTACGGCTACCGACATGGCAACGGCTGGGGACACGGCAACGGCTGGGGCAGCGTGGGCGCGCAGGGCAAATACAGCATCCAGAGTCTGCTGTCCGGCTGCACCACCGCACACCCGGATCTCTGCCCCTTCCCCTCCGTCGCCATCTCCGTGCACAACGCGGGGGCTGTGACGTCCGACTACTCTGCCGTGCTGTTCTCCAACACCACCGCCGGTCCTGCACCGTTTCCGCTGAAATCGCTGGCCAGCTATACCCGGCTCCACAACGTCGCCGCTGGACAGACAGCCTATGCGAGTCTGAACATGACGCTCGGCGTGCTTGCGAGACGGGATGAGGACGGTAACCAGGTCTTGTATCCCGGAGAGTACAACTTGCTGCTGGATGTGCCGACGTAGGCGGTCATGACTTTCCAGTTGACGGGTCAGGCGGCGGTGCTGGATCAGTGGCCGCAGCCGCCGGCGAATCAGACGTACAGCGCTACAGTTGACGAGTGTCCGTTGTACGGAGCTTGTGCGGCACAAGGGCAGCCGGTGGAGTAGATTACCGGATGGGGAAGGTAGCTGGGAAGGGATGCGTCTGGTTGGAATGGGCGAGATCGGAGGTCGTCTTTGTATAGAAGGGGATGAGACGTAGGTCCCGGGGCCGGATGACAAGCGTGAGAGTCGTCGGGCAACAGACGTTGTGCTCCCCAAAAAACCTTTGACTTGACTAGTGACATGCGCAGAAGCGAAGGTGAGTTGTTTGTTGCAGAATCGCGGATCTCATCGTGCCCGGGCGGAGTGGCGGAGGACGTCGAGCGCTGGTGCCTCTTGCCGCATCGCAGTGCCCAAGGACTGCTAAAAATTTCTTATTCTGTTCAATGCGCAAGCATTGTACCTGCTGGGAAGGGACTAGGAACAGACATTGAGCGTGAGCAGCAACGATGCGTCAATTGATCGATCGATCGACACTTGCGGTACAGATAGTGCATCAGAGGCACGCGAAATGGTAGCACCCTCGCTCCCATCGTCGTCACAGCCGAAGTGAACGCCCAGTACACCAAGGCAGCATTCCGACGTTCGATCGTTCTCCTTCTTACTGGAGATCCTCCTCCTCCATTTCGTCGTCCCCACCATCCTCACTTTCCTCATCATCATCTTCTTCATCGTCTTCGTCGTCTTCGTCGTCTTCGTCATCTTCGTCATCTTCACTGTCATCCTCACTGTCATCCTCACTGTCATCCTCAGCATCACCAATAAGCACCACCGGCTTGTCCTCCGGAGTCCCCGTGCGCGCCGCAACATCCCTCAGCCATTGCTTGACATTTGATCCGTACCCCGCTTGATAGCTCACCTTGCCTTCCATGTTAGACCGACACTTGTCGCTGGGGTCGCCATTCAGTGCGAAGAAGACCGTTTTCTCCATCTCGCGCTGCATCACGTTCGCACTGGTAGACGAAGGCTGGTAGGCGTAGCCGAGAGAGAAACGCCGAAGACGTGTGGAGGATTGCAAGGTGTTCGCCAATATCTCGAGAAAGATGGCCCACGGGCTAGTGTCACTGGCGGACCCGTCGGCGAAGCCTGTGTGCCGCAGCCTGACCTTCCATAGATTGATCGAAGTCAGGTCGAACTTTGCAAGGACTTTGACGAGTGTCGTGCTATCTGTGTCGAGCATGCCGAGGTCCAGATTACGCAAGTTAGGCAGCGAGAGTGGAGGCACATGAGCGGTCGGGCCATCGATAGTTTGCGAAGCGGTTGAAACAGGCTCGCCAAGCCAACGCAGTATCTCATGAGCAAAACCTTCATGCGGTTCGAAGTTCAGTCGTAGGACCTCAAGCGCTGTGGTATGCTGGAGAAGTCGCTTGATCGGGCGCTGCGTCATTACGTTGCCGTCTTGTCCCAACAGCATATCACCATTGCCGTTGGATATGTGTAACATGAGCGTCCGCAGCGCGGCCAGAACCGGTCTGGTGGCCGTCGACATGTATCCGTCAAGAATGTTGAATGCCTCTGGCGTGAGCTTGGGACGCTTCCTCAAGAACACTTCAATGTTTGAAGGCTTCGCGAGAGCTAGACCGAGGCTGTGCATGATCATGGGAAGTATCGGCACTGGCGAGAGCCGAGGGTCGAAACTGTGAGGTACTTCTTCGTCGTAGCCAGACCACGTCCAGCCCCAGCTGCGCCAAAGCGCAGTCTCGCCATCCCGTTCGCGCCCTTTGCCGCTGTAGTCTCTCAGGCCAACGGTGCGCAGGTTCGGCAACTTGGAGAAGGCTTCGACAAGCATATCTCGCGCCTGGCCCGTGTGCAGAAGCAGCTCGCGAGTCACATAGCCTGCCTCATAGAATGCTTTCGGTCCGCGTTCGCCGAATGGGTTTGAGTGGAAGTCGAGGGCGTCCGTGGAGATGATCACCTCGACCAGCCGCCTCGACAGTGTTGGGTGATTCGAGATGTCGACCAGCGCCTGCAGACTGGGATGCTCAATCATAAATTGCCGTTTGGTGAAGAACTCCTTGGAAAAGCTGTCGAAGAGCACGGTTTCGACATGTTTGCACGTACGCCGGAAGTAACCGAGTTCGACCGTGGTGAGATATGAGGAGATGCGGAGTAGCAGCTCTGGCGGGAGTACCAGCATTGGTGACGATGATGCCATCGCGAGCGTCGTGTATCCTACTCTTCCTCGAAGAAAGAGTGTAGGAGAAGGAGAAAATGGGGAATAACGGGAGACGATGGACGTGCAGACTGGTCAACGTTTGGGTGCGGCAGGGCAGCGGGCCGCTCGGTTGCCTGACGCTACCTTAGCGGTGCTAGCGCGCTTGGGTGCCTGGCGAGGCCTCACTTCACTTGTCGATCTGAACGACGACACAGAAGCAGCATCGCAGAAAGGGGACGACTCACTACTTCGCCATCATGCCTCCGAAGAAGAGGGCCAGAGCGGCGTCGCCAGATCCCACCACAGACTCACCACCTGCGAAACGGCAGACACGGTGGAAGAAAGCCAAGGTTCCGGACGCGGGCGCTAATGCAGACGGCGATGCGGCCGTACTCGTCGACACGAACAACACCTCGCCAAAGAAGAAGAAGCAGCAGCCACGCGCGAAGAAGGCGAAGGCAACCGATGTCGTCGACGACGATGACGGTGTGCAAGTGCTCAAGGATCAGCCTGATTTCTCCCTCGCATCGCCAGCGACGGAGCCACCACGTCCAACCGGCGGCATCTTCAACACTGAGGTGCCCAATGAGGTCAACGTTGGCGACGCTCAGATAGCCACCAACAAGCGGCTACGTATCCCAGTTGACGAGCACTGCCCATTGGCCTCGTTCCATGTCTATATCGACCCGCACGACGGCATCATCTATGATGCGTCGCTGAATCAGACCAACGCATCGAACAATAACAACAAGTTCTACCGTGTCCAGGTACTGCTCAACCACCCAGATAACGATGACCATGCTGACACAGTTCCAGCTTCTCGCAAACTCCAACGGCGGCTTTCGGACGTGGACGCGTTGGGGCCGGGTCGGTGACCATGGGCAAAGCAAAGTCCTGGGCGATGGCGATCTGGACACTGCCATGAAGGTAAGACCTGAACGGAGCGATCTGTACGTGAGACATTGATGCTGACCAGCTTTGTCTGAGCAGTCATTCGAGGCGAGGTTCAAGGACAAGTCCGGTCTGAAGTGGGCCGACAGGGGCCAGCCTCCAACCCGTGGTAAGTACGTCTTCCTCGAGAGGTCGTACGAGCCCGAAGATGATGAGTCTCAGGTCAAGGCTGGCTCCTCACGCGGCCGTAGAAGCAGTCCAGCCAAATGCACTCTCGACCCATCCGTCAAGTCGCTCATGGAGCTCATCTTTAACGAGGATTACTTCTCGGCCGTCATGAAGGATCTGAACTATGACGTGGAAAAGCTGCCCCTCGGTCGACTGGGCAAAGCAACGATCTCGCGCGGCTTCCAGGCTTTGAAGGATCTCGCGGCCCTGCTGGACGATCCGACTGCTGCGACATCAGCAAACGATCCGTCGACGGCAGAAGATATTGAGGGCCTGTCCAACCTGTACTACTCCATGATCCCGCATGCGTTCGGCCGGAACCGTCCTCCAGTGATCCGGTCCGAGCAAATGCTGAAGCAGGAGATCCAGCTTCTGGAGAGCTTGAGCGAGCTGAAGGACTCCGACGATATCATCAAGGCTCAAGACGAAGACGGAGGTCTTGAGCAGGTGCACCCTCTCGACTTCCGCTTCAACAGCCTCGGTACGGCGATGACACCGTTGCAGACGGACAGCATCGAGTTTGCGGAGGTCCGCCAATATCTGCTCAATACCCGAGTAAGTCATTCCGATCGGTGGAGACCTTCCCGTCGCACAAGGCGTTGAGCGCGAGTGCACGGCGTACCAGCCTCACTGGTCTGGCGAAGTGTCTCTCACGGGGTGGGTCAGTCGATGGTGAGACTCCCGCTAACCGTACTGTTCATCGCTATAGGGCCGGACTCACGCTTTCGATTATAAAGTTTTGGACATCTTCCGCATCGAGCGCCAGGGCGAGTATGATCGGTTCGACAAGCGCCAGTACCCGGGTGTAGGGAGCGACCGCAAGCTGCTCTGGCACGGCTCCAGGACCACCAACTACGGCGGCATCCTGAGCCAAGGTCTGCGCATCGCACCGCCGGAAGCGCCGGTGTCCGGCTACATGTTCGACAAAGGCATCTATCTCGCGGACATGAGTTCCAAATCCGCGAACTACTGCTACTCCGAGCTGTCTGGGGACACGGGGATCCTGATGCTATGCGAGGCGGAGCTGGGCGACCCGATGCAGATACTCCAGGGTGCCGACTACGACGCTGCTGCCAAAGCGAAGGCGCAGGGGATGTACTCGACGTGGGGCCAAGGCATGACGGGACCGAAGGAGTGGAAGGACGCTGGATGCGTGCATCCGTCGTTGGAGGGCGTGATGATGGTAAGTCAACGGTCCTTATCTTCGACCTGGTGCTGTTGCTAATGTTTGTCTTTCAGCCCGACACGACTGAGCCGCCTGGCTCGACCAATGTGGAGAACGCATACCTCGAGTACAACGAGTACATTGCCTACGACGTGGCCCAGGTCCGCCTGCGGTACCTTCTGCGGGTTCGCATGTGAGCGCGCGATGAGAGAGAGCCCAGACGGATGGCGGTGGCTCCGATTCGGTATGCAAGGTACTGTGGCCGTGGCCTTGCTTTCAAGAGCTGTGTATGGCGGCTGTATGATGAGTCGAAGGAGAGGGGGTCCGCGCAAAGCGACCGCGGTGCTGCACCTTCCAAGAGTATTACCGTAACGACATGGGCTGCAGCCTTACACTGCTGGCTGAGCACTATAGTAGCTTATTAGCCTAGAGCCCGAGTGGACGAAGCCTTTGCTTCAGTATCTCGCACGGCTTCAAAAGCATCACGTCCAATCTTTCCCTGGAACAGAACCCCGACTTCCTGATCTTTGTTCTATCTTGCATTCCCGAGTACTCCATATAGGCTTGGAGGAGGAGGAGGCCAAGAAGTGCCAATCTTTTGCCCATCTGATAAAATGTCCTGTGATCACATATCCCGGCAAGCCACCGAGAAGCACGCTTGCGCCAAGCGCGGAACATTTTCAACTCGTACAAGTCCCGGAGAGTTCAGTTGTGCTGGACCGGTATCGGAGGGGAGCGGGCGTTGGGTGATGACGGTGGCATGAGCTTCCGCTAGTGGGGCGGGCGGCGTGCTTATCAGATCCACTTTGATTTTATCAGATCCGCCGATTCGACGACAGCGTCTCTCTCAACCGTTCAGGCCGAGTTTTCTCTCAGCGTAAGGTACCTACGATGGGGATCAGACCACCACGCCTGTCTCTTCGGATACCTCGGCGCTGGGCCTGCGTCGGATGTCTCTGTAGACGAGTCTCGTTCTGAACAATTTGAGCTCCCGGCCTTTTGTACATGCATGCTTCTTCTTCGCTTGCGCATACAAACAAACCTCTTGATCGCTTCGATTCTGTCGACTGTGTAACTATCACTTGTGTGACCGGCATATCCTGTGCTACAGTGCGCCTTGGAGAAAGGTTGTACCACCTCCTCCACCCGGTCGCCGCCGCGATGGGCTTCATCCCTACCATCCGGCTTCGCAAGAATGCCGGAGTGGCCTCGCCAGTGGGTGATTTCGACGACGACCAGCAGCATGATCCTCAACTCCAGGACTCGTCTGCGAGCGACTCCGACACTCTGAGCCTGGAGGCACGCAACGAGAAGGAAGTTCAACTCCATCCCAACGAGATCACCCGACATGCGGATCTGGGGGTGCAGAAAGCTGAGGCTGCGGCACTGGTATGGGGCAAGAAGACCGTATGGGCAACTTACGCATGGTACGTCACGAACGATATCATCTTTGGAACTGACTGACGGCGCACGAAGGATATGGCTCTGCTTCTTCATGCTCGCCTTCCAGCAGTCCATCCAGACCACCGCCACCGTCGCCGCATACGCCGATTTCCAAACCGCCCCTGCCATCACCACCGCGAGCATCCTAGCCAACATCATTGGCGGTGTGCTCAAACTGCCCATCGCGAAGACGCTCAATCTCTGGGGCCGCGCCGAGGGCTACCTCGTCATGTTCGCCTTCTACCTCATCGGCATCATCATCCTCGCCTCGAGCAATGGGCCCAACACCTACGCAGCGGGATACGTGCTCTACTGGATCGGCTACGACCAGATCTACCTCATCATGGACATCTTCGTGGCCGACGTCTCGGGTCTGCGCAATCGAGCTTTCGCTTTCGCGTTCGTTTCGACCCCGTTCATCTGCACTGCGTTCACCGGTCCGTTGGCGGCGCAGTCGTTCCTGACGAATACGACGTGGAGGTGGGCCCTCGGAGCCTTCGCTATCATCCAGCCTTTCATTTTCATCCCGCTGGCCCTCGTGTTCAAGTGGCATCAGCGGAAGGCGGAGAAGATGGGCTTGTTCAAGCGAGACCCAAGCGGTCGCTCGACCGTGCAGTCCATCATCCACTACCTCCACGAGTTCGACGGTACGTCCATCTCCGATGGATATGCTGACCCATGCTAACGCTATTACCAGTGATCGGCGCTATCCTGCTCATGGCCGCGTTCGTCCTATTCCTGCTTCCCTTCAGCCTGGAGACCTACGGCAAAGCGCCTTACGGCAGCGCCACCTTCATCGCCATGGTTGTCATCGGCTTCTGCCTCTTCTTCGTCTTCGCAGCATGGGAGAAATGGCTCGCCCGCGCACACTTCATCCGCTGGGAGCTCTTCAGACAGCCCACCGTGCTCGGTGCTTGCGTCCTGTCGGCCGTTCTCTTCTTCAGCTTCTACTGCTGGGACCTCAACTACTACAGCTTCGTCAAGGTGGTGTATGCGCTGCCGGTCTCGGAAGCGAGCTACATGCTGCAGGTCTACAACGTCGGCTCCACCTTCTGGGGCGTGGTGTTCGGTGTCTGGATCCGGTATACCAAGCACTTCACATACACCTGCTTGTTTTTTGGCTTGCCACTGATGATGCTGGGAGCCGGGCTGATGGTCTACTTCCGCGGCGGCGACAAGCCCATCGGATACCTCGTCATGTGTCAAGTGTTCATCGCTTTCGGCGGCGGGACTCTCGTCATCGGTCAGGACATGGCTGTCATGTCCGCTGCCGACCGCTCGGGTATCGCCATGATGCTCTCGCTCATCAGCTTAGCCTCGAGCGTCGGCGGTGCCATCGGCGATGCCGTAGCCGGTGCCATCTTCTCTGGAACCTTTCCCCAAGCATTAGCTCGCGCTCTACCGCCGGACATGCAGGGCCAGGCAACGGCGCTGTATCTGGGAGGCTATACGACGCAGGAGATGTTCATTCCCGGCACACCGACGCGAGCGGCGATCGACTATGCTTGGTCTCAGTACGAGAGATATGCTGCCATCAGCGCGGTCTCGAGTTTGGCGATTGGGATCCCGGCGATCGCGGTGTGGAAGAATTACCGCGTGGATAAGCAGCAGAACAAGGGGACAGTAATCTAGGTGCGCGGGATGAGGTGTCGGATGCTGCGAGGTCGAGACCGTGTATGATGTTGTACAGTATGCATGTATCCGGACGCTAATGAAGATGACCTGCAACCGACCGGGTGCTTGCGTGTGGTTGCAAGTCGATGACCACCACGCGGCTCTTTGCATATGACAAGCTGCGACTCATCTCAAGCTGGAAAGGCGGCGAACGGCTTGCAAATACCGAGGCCCACTTCACTTTCGATTCCTCAAACGAGCAGTCCACCAACCCCACAATCCACGCTCGCAATGGCGGTGGCTCGAGTGCTCGGCACGTACAGTACGAGCTCCTCGAGATCGTCCTCAGCTGGCTCCCGTGCGACCGGCTGCTAGTTGTGCAACGCGTATCCGTGACATGGCACAAGACCATCGAACGATCCCAGAGGCTGCAACAAGGGCTGTTCCAGAATGCGGCCGGGCCGACACTTAAAGTCATCCTGGACCGCAGTGAGCGAGGGTGACACATGCGTTCTTGCGGCACATGCTGACCTCCCTCTCTCAGCTTCGAAGGCTCTGTTGGCCGCTGCACCCGAAACCAACCACTCGACACCCTCAGCGGCCCTCGTGAAACCTTCGGCCACTGGACTGAGCACGAGACAGATGAAGTCGCCGTCGTGCCTTTGCTCAACCCAATGCTACTCCTATCATCGGTCACTTCAGCGACAGAGTTACCACAATTCCTCTCATCACAGCGATCGGCGGGACGACATGAAGGACATGCAGTACCCCCATCTTGGAGCGAATACTTCTCACCCAGCCACCAGTAGCTCAAGTCACGATCATCGACTACGCCAACACGAACGAGGAGCAAATCTGTGACATCGGAGTCAGCACGCCGTATACCTGGGACTACGAGCACCCCGGCACGCACAGACTCTCAACAAGAGCGGTGTGACACAAGGCGACCTGGTCGAACCTACGGGCAGTCTGTTGCACGCGGACACAATCAAGATCAAGTTAGACACACTGGCGCCTGTGTTGGGGAACTACTGGCGCGTAGTCGAGGCGGAGAGGGTGCTTGCCAGCACGCTGCAGGCCTTCATCCGGATGTACGAGTGGGAGGATCCCGGCGAGAGTCCGATCGGCTGGGACCCGCGCGGAGACGGGGTCGATCACTGGGGCGGACCACTGGACGGTGATGATGATCCTCGACGGGTGTCGGACGAGCAGGATGCGGGTTACTATCACCGGTTCGCGGGGGGGTCGAAGCGGTATAGGCACCATCAGGGGTAAGCCGGTCTTTGGACCTGGGCGGCCGTAAGTGTATTGCTGAGGAGCTTGTGACAACGCTGGTGAGGGGAACACGGTGAGTAATCTGCAGAGACTGGCCTCCTCGACAGTTCGGGACACAAGGCAGGCACAATTAAACGAATTTCGGTCGGAAAGAAACCTGGTTTGATCTGCGGTGTTGAAATGCTGTCAGCATTCTTGTATTACTTCTCTCGCAAGTCCGACTTGATGAACCGACGAGTCTCTTGCGATCATGAGACTGCTGGAGTTCCTTCACAGGTAATGACAGTTTGCCTGCTTCTCCATGCGCCATGCTTGGCAACATCCGGGAACTGTTTTCCTACCCTCGAGTTTTACCTCGTCAGCATACGCGCACTTCTTCCCATGTAATCGGCCGTCCTGTACGTGCACGGCGACCTGCGCTACCTCGGCTGGCTTTCCTGCGTTCCCCGGCAGCGGGATCGTGTGCGGGCAGATGTGCGGCGGGTTTCTGGACGAGCGGGTAGGGAGAGTGAAGTACCAGTGCATGGCCATGTTCGTCGTTGGGGGAGTCTGCCTCGGCTGTGAGTGGTAACCACCTCATGCTTTTGTGTTGCATTCACTTGACCCAGTACCTAGCTGATTTACACCCCCCCACCCCCTGCTGTACAGCCGTCGCAGTCATCACCGCGGAAAACAAACCCTCCGAGCTCGCCCTCGTCTTCCTGGGCAGCTGGTTCATCGGCTGGAAAGAGATGCTCTGCCCAGCCAACGCCACCATCACCGTGCACGACCAGCAGGAAATCGGCGGGGCGGGCAGCGTGGCGGGCTCGATCCGCGGCATGATCTCCTCCATCTCGCTCAGCGTCTACACGAGCGTCCTCACCAATCGCCTGTCCGCCACGAACCCCGCGAGGCTCCCGTCCGCGCTCGTGCAAGCCGGCTTACCGTCTTCTTCCGCATCGGGTTTCCTTCAGGCGATCACGGCGGGGAGTGCTGCGGCTTTCAAGGTTGTGCCGGGGGTTTCTGCGGGCATGATCGCCGCGGGTATTGCAGGCCTATTCGGTGGCGAACGCGGAGGCATACAGCACGGTGTATCTGACGGTCATTGCTTTCCGCGGGTCTGGGCTTTGTCCTGACCTTCTTTGCCGCGAATACCGAGTCTAAGATGCTGGGTTCGGTGGCTGCCACGCTCCACGGCAGGGACGGCGCGGAGGTGGTTGAACGGGAGAAATGTGTGGAGGTCTAGGGTCGCCGTTGCAGGGCTACCAACGGTCGGTGTCATGCTACACGGTTGCTGCTCTCCAACTCAGATGAGCAGGGAGTCTTGTGGCGCTGGACAATGACACGAGTCGACCGGGTATTGAAGATTTGATGGGTTTATCAGATCAATTTATCCAACCTCTTCAAAAACCCACCAACTCTCTTCTCCACCCTCTCACTCGTCGTCCCACTCCCCTGCCTCTGTCCCGCTTGCGGTCGACCACTCGCCGCGGATCCATGTCCATGCGCAGCTTCCCCCTCCGTAGGCCGGTAGACCTGGTGATGTACATCTCCGGTATAAGCCCCTTGCTGATTCAGTTGTTGCTGTGCGGCTTGAGCTTGGGCTTGGGATTGGGCTGTGTAGGTGTAGTTGCTGTAGCCCGCTACCTGGTGCTGTTGGCCGGGCGGAGATGGTGGTAGGCCGGGAGATTGCAGGGGAGTATGCCCTGCGTAAGCGGGAGGTGCCGAGGGGGTGGGTGGTTGCATGTTTTGGTAGCCTGGCGTGGAAGGTGGCATGCCCGGGGTGCTGACGGCGTATGGTCCGAAGCTCGGGGTGCCAGGTCCGGGATGCGTGGCGAATTGCTGTTGTGGGTAGGAAGCGTATTGAAGCTGGCCGGGTAGGCCGCTGTAAGAGGGTTGGTGGTGGAAATGTTGCTGTTGTGGTGGTGGGGAAGTAGGTGGGAGCCCGAAGGAGGGGGCGTAGTGCTGTTGTTGTTGTGCATAAGGAGAAGGGGACGGTCCACCCGGTGGAGGTGGCGGGAGGCCTCCAGAGAAAGTGCGATGGACATTGGGAGGCGGTGATGTCGCTTGTGAGGGCGGGCCTGAGTAGCCACCAATCCCCGGCTGCGGTGGTCCACCAAAGTAAGCGTGCTGCGGTGTCACCTGGTTCGAGTTTGGCTGGTACCCAGACGGCACACCCGCATACTGCGTTTGTACAGTCCCTGTCCCATCCTCAGGCGGCGGTGGCGTCTTCTCTCTGTGCGCTATAGGTTCGGGAGCAGGTGGCGCAGCAGGGTTGTAAGCGAAAGCTTGTGGTTGCGGTGAAGCGACGGGAGGGCTCGCCGGAGTTGGAGGGCCTGGGTAGCTTTGCGAGGATACTACGCTCTCTGCCCGAGGAGGGAAGTGTGCGCCTATGGCTGTCTGCTCGAGTTGTTGCACCACCGGGCTCATGCTGTCTCTGTGCTCTGCTAGCGTGGCTGATGAAGGCGCAGACGTGGAGGGCGCATCACGGATATCTAGTCTGCTGGGTGGCATGACGGACTGGAGGTGTCGGAGGAGCATTGAAGCATCCTTCTCCGTCCAGAGGTAGACATCGAGGCTGTGGAGCTTGTAGAGATACTTCTGCTCGTTCCGTAGATCGTAACCCGGGAGATGCCATTGCCCTTGATCTTGGATGAAGGCGTCTGTCTTCAATGTGCACAGAGTGGGATGCTTATAGCTGTACTCCACGCTGACGGAGTTGAGCGAGCCGGAGAAGGCATCCTGCTCTGGTGTCCCGGCGTGGTTGGCTACTTCGAGCTTTGCCTGGTGGGTGGTGGCGTTGTGGTACAGGTACAGGTAGCTGCCTTTGCTGAAGCGGTGATGCGGTGGTTTGATCGTTGGGTCGGAGAAGGAGTAATGGACGTCGGCGAAGCTGTATCTATATCAGCCCGGCTCCCGTCTGGTATAAGGTGTCAATCGTACAGAGTAGTCAACAGGCTTTCACCCGGTCCCGCAGGCATTGCTAATTCTTTCTCCTCGACAATCTACCTTCTGAGTGGCCGTCTCCTCCTCGACTCGAGCAATTCCAGTATCTCAAAGTACGCTCTTCCTGCGGCTATCAACTCCTCGATATAATCCCCCGTCAGGTAATCGGCGACGCGAATGTTGACCGCCAGGAGGAGGATCCGATATGCAAGCTCTGTGAGGATGGCCAGGAACATATAGAAGAAGGTCTATATCGGTCGGCCATAATAGCTCGAGGCGTCGTTGGTGCGGTCAGATGCAGCTTGCAGCTATTCGGCGGCTGAGGTTGGCGTCAAGGCGGCCAATGGGAGTTGGACGTGGTAAGGATACGGATTGGGCAGGTGCGGCGAGAAGTTCACCTCCGAGCGACTTTGAAGATGGAAGGAAGGAACGAGCGT
>NAJQ01000298.1:0-25337 GCA_005059865.1 Friedmanniomyces simplex
GAACAGGGTCTGCCACCCGCGCCACAAGCACGCAGCTACACCCAGGCTGCCAGACCGCCGCCCAAGACCGGCTATGAGGCGTACAAGCAGCCTGGCGCTATTCCGAAGCTCGAGGCCGATGCTTCCATCTGGGGCCAGCCAGTGGGCAAGAAGACGCCCGTGCCTGCGGAGCAACAATCCCGCCAAGACAGCTCCGCGGCGAGGAAAATGATGAGTTTGGAGGAGGTTGAGGCGATGATGCGAGGGCAGGCCAGACCCACACCACCGGTGCAAGACTCTCAGAGACAGGCGCAAGGTTTGAGGGATATGCTGGGAGTAGGTGCATCCGCTCCACCAACACAGGAACAGCCAAGACCGATGCAGATACTACAGCGCCCACACCAGCCGCAGCAACCACCTCTCGGACAACACGTCGCCCCGGAGATCGTGCAGAGACACCACTCACCACTTCCACCGAGGCCGCACTCACAGGATCCCAGTCAGCCTCCGCACCCAATGCACATCCATCAGCAACGGCCGCCACCTCCCAGTGCGCCAGCCGTCCAACCACCGCAAGGACCTCAACACCACCAATCTCACCCTCACCAACGCGGTCCCTCCTACAATGGCCCTCCCATTACCGAAGCCCACCAAATGCAGCAGATGTCTCCTACCACCCGCGCCGCCTACCTCGCCGAAGAAGCTGCTCGCGCGAAACGCAACCACAAGATCTTCCTTCTTAGCAAGAACAACGGCCTCATGACTCCGCAAGACAAAAACTTCATTACCCGTATCCAGCTCCAACAGCTCCTGACCGCTACAGGAGGTGTGGACAACGAGATCGGCAGCGATCAGCAAATGGCCGAGGACTTTTATTACCAGGTCTATAGCCAGATACGGGCAGGCGGGCCGGGCCAGCCAATGAGTAGCTCGCAGTTCGCCCAGACGTATCTGCTGCAGACCAATGGCGGGAGGTATGGGTACGGGCGCAACCGGCAGAATCAGCGCGGCGGCGATAACCACGTCCAGCGCATGGAGCAGCAGGTCGCTCGCGCGGTGGAAGCGGCGAGGGCGAGGCCGAAGAACAAGTCGCTCGTTATGGAGGGATCGTTGGGCAAGATCGCGTTCAGTAATTCCAAGACCCCTCGTCCGCTGCTCAATCTCAAGCGTCCGGACTCTGAGGCGAGATTGCGGCACACGATGGCGAAAGTGGGGAACGTGACCTTTGACCGGAAAGCGGCATTGCGGGATATTGAGAAGATGTATACGATGCTGATGCGGTTGGAAGATCACGAGAGGAAGTTGCCGCCGCCGCCGCATGAAGAAAGTCCGCCAGAGGTGATCGAGGGCCATATGCGGTGGAGGAGCGAGATGCAGGAGCTGAATCGAGGGCTCTGGGCGAGCTTGAGGGTTGTCGAGGGGATTGATGCGAAGTGCGTGAAATCAACCACGGTGATCTGCTAAAGAGAGAGTCCCTGCTAACAGAACTACTTCTAGCCCAACATCTCCGCACCCTTTCATCCAGATCCTCTCGCACGGCAAAGGCAAGAAAGCGATCCCGCGCGTCTTCCGCCACCTCGACGACCAGCAGCGCCTCACCATGCTCACCCTCGTCGTCATCCACCTTGACATCCTGGACGTGATCCGCGACGCCTACCCGCCCGCGGAAAACACGCCCTTACCCGCGCGCGTGAAAGAGGAAGTCGAGCTCTTCGGCCAAGCCGTCATGCCCCCCCTCTTCAGCTACGTCAACGAAGCACCCCTCAACATCATCGTCGGCCTGCTCGGATTAGTCCTCGACCGCGTCCACGTGCAGAGTATCGTGCGCACGAAGATCGGCGTGGGCATGCTGACGATGCTCGTGAGCCGGGCGGAACTCGTGAAGCAGCAGCCACCACCTCCCCATACCTCCAATAGCGCGGACCAGCAGCAACAACAACAGGAAGAAGACAAGGCCCAGTACTCGGCCCTTTACACCACCCTCTTCGACACCCTCGAGCCCATCCTGCCTTACCTGTTCCCCACGGACACCACCCTGGCCGCCTCGGACGACGTCCACGTCTGGCAGTTCCTCGCCGCCATGGGGGTCGGGGCGAGTCCGGAGGACCAGCAGCAGAGGCTGGTCGTGGGGGTTAAGGAGCGGGTCATGGAGACCGTGGCCGTGAGTCGGGGATTACCGGCCGAGATGCGGGAGAGGAGATTGGGGGAGGTGAATTTGTTTATGAGGGCTATTGGTTTGGATGTTGAGTTGCTTGGGTGAGGGGGTGAGGGAGTAAGGGAGTGAGCGAGTGAGGGAGTGAGGGAGAGAAGTGATTGGGATCAGAGGGTGGGATGAGAGGGTGGGATCACGGGTCATAGTGGGAAGAGGGGGGGTGGATCTAGTAGAAAAGAAAGCAGGGCAGGGCCTGGTTTGTGGTGTGTGTGTGCGTTATGGGCGTACTTCGTACCTCGTTGTCATAGCGAGTATGAGGTCCGGTCGTTATTTGTAGAAAGCTCACTCATGGCGAAGAATGGGCATAAAGTTGTTGAATCTCCCTCTCTGCACTGGATGGCTGTCGCGAGGCCCGAACCATGCGGCACTGAACCGGTCGCTATCGCGGAAGAGAGGCAAGCTATAGGCTTCTTATCGCTGTCTGGGTCGTCGGTGCATGAGTGCTGCTCGCTCTCCTCGTCGAGTCGTCGTCGTCGCAGGCGAAAGGGGGGGGATGCGGATACGAAGACCTGCGGAGTCCCTCCTCGTTGCCGCTCTGCTCACCTTTTTGGAAGCAGGTGTTTCTTCTCACTTGCGAAGAGCGTGCGCGGTTTTATATGTTGAGGTTTTCGTGCTGCTGAAGATGCGTAGGTCGTGACACCGCAGGCTGTCGCCGCTGCGATGGTTGCTACAGGACTGTCGACCTTCCAGGTCCGCTCGGGCGCAGGAAGCACTCCTGAGCCTTTTCTATTTCCCGAGTACAGGTGCGAGTGCCGAATGCGGAAGGAACGCAGAGCTCGGGCTTGCTTCCGCTACGGGTAACAGCCGCCCCAGAATGACAGAACGTCTCTTGTTCGTACATAGCGAGGATATGCGATGAGCGGAAATTCTGGCGCAGGGTTCCTCCGTTCAACCGGGTGGGCCAAGACGGATTTACCTCCGTCCCACAGATCGATTTATATACCAAGTCTTCCAAGGATCGGGCGTATGGCTGAAAGCGGTAAATGCGTTCATCTTGTGGCGCCGCGCAAGCCGGGATTGCTCTCATGTGGCGGTGCTGGAATTGTGAGTCGTTGTAATTGGTTGAGTCTGTGGATTGCGGCCGTTGTTACCTTTCAGGGCCCAAAGGCAGCTACGTCTTGTTAGCTTTGAGCACTCAGGTCCTCACGTTCCAGAGACCAGGCGCTCGGAAGGGTGGTGGGGGGGACGACAACGGCGCGGACCATGGGCCAATCTCTGCCGTCGTTAAACGTGTGGTCGAAATGAATGAGGCTGATGAGAGATCCGAGATGATGTTCCAATCCCAATAAGCTAGTCTGACCAGGGCTCCTCGCTGGGCTCCGCGCTTGGGCGGCTTGGCGGGCGGACCTCACCCGATCATTGATCAACAATTGCACTTGGACAATTTGCTGAACGGCCAACCACCCAACACGTCCGCATCACCCCTTCCGGCTTGCGTCACGGCCTAAGATACGATGAGGGCCTCTCAGGGGACGCCGGTGGTTTGCGAGAGGGAAAGATGTCACCGACGGACGAGAAAAGCAACGCCTGCATATCGGACTTGCAGGCTTCGGCTCCTCTCCAACCTGCATCTGCTCCGCGCCGATGTCGATCCTGTCAACGGGTGTCCTGCATGGCGCAATCAGCAATCCGTTCCCGGCAGGACGACACACTCCGGGAATTGGATGACTGCTCAGAAGGTGCCCCCGTTGAAAAACACTCTATAAGGGGTCTCCCAGCTATGCGCTGCTCGCAAAAGGACAACAGCGGAGTGTTGCTCACCATCATCGACAATAACAACATGACCGCTCGAGAGAGATGGCCGTCCGGCATCGTTACGAGTCCACCCGGTAAGTTCGCGCACGGCGCCGTCATTCATGCCGTCAACGATTTCGTGGCTTCTTTGCCCTGCTGGTCACGACTCGCCGCTGGGTCGCCGACGGGTTGATTGATGAGAAGATCTGCCATCTATCTACCAGAGATAGAAGCGAGGGCGCCCGCAATACGTTGCACTCTAACTAAGCGAACGCCTACGTGGGGATGTTCAACCTCGCAAGGCCGATTATTGAGAGGCTTGGAAATTCGTACTCCCGAAAGTCTCTTGACTCCAACTCTGCTGGTGAGTGAAGTATGCAGCTGTAGCAGCAGCAGCCACGAGGCACCTCACGTGTTGGCTCTTGTCTGCCACGCAATTCGGCCCCGCCGAGCATCCTGTCAGCGACAGCCAGCAGAGCAGTAGTAGTACGCGGCATACGAGTTGTAGCCCCAAATTCTTCGTCACATAAAGCTGGTTCGGGAGACGTGCAGCGCGTTCAAGCTTTTGGCGGTGCAGTGAGGTCGGCGAGACATGCTCCGGTATACCGTTGCGCCACAGATTGCGAGAGTTCGGGGTAAGGCGCTGACAGCGATGGAGCACAGGCCAGATATAACGTTCCGCATGCATGAACCCGCCATCGATGAGCCGGTCAACCAAGGAAGATCTTCCCGGAGGGGCAAAGGAAGAGTGAACGTTGACGGTTAAAATCGATCTTCACTGGCATATGCCAGGTTTGTCGCAAATTGTTTCTGCGGGCAGCACTCATCACCGCAGAGCATGGTGGAGATTGAACGACTGACGATTGCACAAAGTAGGCATCTGTCGCCGGAGCCAACACTAACCTTAACGCGACCACGTCCTGCACTGCCCTTGTCCCGCATTTTTGGTGGGGATAGATATGTAGAGGGTCCTATCCCCGAACCGCAGTGTTTCGGAGGTCGCAATTGGCACGTCCTCCTCGTGGCACTGCGACGTCTCCAGCAAACCCGCAGCTCTCCTCCGGTCTTTACATGTTCGCTCATTGCTGGTCAACACGGATACTCACTCTTTTTCGTTTCGTGTACGATCCGGTGTAGCTTGGGAACAGTCCAGCGCCGGAAAATTAAACCAGTAACCACTCTCGAACGATCGACAGCGTTGTTGATTCACCTGATCGACCATCGGGATACGCCAGTCGCGCAAACAACACATCTTCAGACCGGACAGTCCCCACATAGTCCGGAACACACCGTCAGACTTGGGAAAGCAACTGCTGGATGTCTTCGGGATTGATGGGCTGAAGTCTTGTTCAAGGCTGCATCGTCCTCACTGGAAACCCAGGCTCGATCTCTCTCAGCGATGAGCAGCCTAATCCCGAGCAACTGTCCCGAATTCGTCTTACAGCGCTGCGAGCTCTATCCGATACGCAGGGACGCACTGAAACGGAGATTCGCTCACTCTACAGCGCTTGGGTACACCGGAGCACATCCGTGGCTCGTTGCCTATCCTTCTCCGCCCATGTCAAACCCGCCCTCACCACCTCGGACTCTTCCATTCGAGCCACCGTCGGTCAGAGGTCAGACCCCAATCTCGTCCGCTACATCAACAGAGGGACCGATCGGTACCTTCGCGCCTGCACTCGCAACTACTCTACCAAGTGCTCAACCTGCTCTATCACTTACCTTTGCCAACCCGCCCTACGTTACCAAACCATACTCGTGGCCTCAATCATCGGGGCCGACGGGACACATCGCGTCCTATCAGCCACCCTCGATTTTCCAGGGTGCTTCTTCGTCGAGCATCGATGCGCCATCCTCGTCCAATGAGGCAGGATCTTCAACGCGAGGCGGGCGAAGGTCAAAGACGCACGTTGCGTCTGCCTGTGTCAACTGCAAGCGGGCACACTTGAGCTGCGATATTCAGCGTCCTTGTGCGAGATGCGTTGCATCTGGCAAGCAGGTACGCACAATGCACGCAACCGTCGTCAGTCAATCGTGAATGCTGACAACCCGATAGGAGACCTGCGTCGACGTCCAGCACAAGAAGCGTGGCCGGCCGCGGCTTCGGGAAGAGAGCGATCCCAGCGCACAGCAAATGATACCCGAACAAGGCTCTCCCCAAACCTTGATAGCTGCCGGACCGTCGCAGCCATCGACGCGACCCATTGCCGAGCCACGACGTCCGCGCGCCGAATCGTTTCGCTCCTTGAAGTCGCAGGCCAGCGACGACTCTGGCCCGTCCAGTATCACCACTTCAACACCTTCCCGCACTGCAGCCACTTCCATGTTCTCACCATACTCCATCCGACAGCCACCAACCCCCAGCTCAGGGCCGCCTGCTTTCGAGATAGCTACAGCTCTGCTAAACACCGACTTCGTCATCATCCGCGCCAACCGACCGTTCGAGCACATCATGTTCGGCGGCCGCGACGTCCGAGATCGCAACATCGCCGAACTCGCCTCGCCCGCCGACGGAGAAGGCTTCCAGGGCATCAGGAACCGTCTCCGAGCCGAGCGAGAATCGAGGGAACCGGCGTACATGCCGCCAATAGTCCAGCCCGGCCAGGACCCCGTCCTACGCATCCCGGAGGCCGACGCGGAGCAGTACACGCAAGGTTTCAACGATCATACCTACAACTGGCGGCAGACCCAACTCGGACCGGCGGCCGAGACGTTCCCAGCGCGGGTGCGGCTTGCGAAAGCGACGGCGTACTTCGTCGTGGTCACACTGCCGAGCTATCGTCCGATCGAGCAGCCTCCTGCGCCGATCCCGCAGCCGCCCCCCTTCTCATATGGCGGACCGCTCATGGTTGGGCCGCCGCTGCGTTCTCCCGAACCATTGCTCCCAGCTCGCGAACAGACGATGCACTCGGCCCCGCCTAAGACTCCATTCACACTGCAAGGCCCAGGCCCAGGCCCAGGCCCGTTCATGCCACCTCGTTATGGACCTTCTTATACGTACCCGCCGCCGCCCCAGCCGCCGGTCCCGTTTCAACAGGGAGCTTATCCTCGCTATCAGCCTGTCGCCGCGCCAACGATGCCGAGTCTACCCGCAACACGACAAACGTCCGCTGAGACCACAGCCTTCACACCTCGTCCCGTGCCCTCGGGTCCAGCGCAGCCGACAGGCCCCGCCGCGTTCCAACTCCCACCCATCGCTGCCGGTCCCGCAACGAGAGCACCTGGACTCTCGTCGATTCAGCCCGCAGAAGAAGGTTCGTCGGAAGAGGAGGAGGACGGAGGATCTCGATTCAGATCGCCAAGGAAGCGGCGGCGGATGGGGATTGACGATGTGCTGCAAAGATAACGAAAAGGTCGGGACGACCGTACCGTGACTATGGGAATGGGAGGAGGTTATGATAAGCGGCCTCGAGAGTACGCGGTAATGATTAGCCACGAAGGGACGATGGCTATGTGCCGATATCACGCCGTCGAGATTGAACGGGTTGCGGAGCCAGGGATTCCGGGAATCCGGTCACTACCCCCATGTTAGGTGGATGACAATAGAACGGGCGAACGAGGATTCACGAATCAAGAGTTTGTAGTCCACTTTCTCGGTCCAGAGCTTTCGTCCAATCTAATTGCGCAATCTTAGTCTGCGGTCGAGCGGACAGGGTGTTGCATCTCGGAGATGTCCTGTCAAACCTGTCCTGTCAAACCTGTGGGTTCCTTCCTCACTTCACCGTTAATCGAGCATCACAAGCTTCCGCCATCATGAGGAGAAAGCACGGTGTCGTTCCAAACATTCGATGCTGTCTGCCAAGCTCGGCGTCAGCCTGGACTTGTCGTTGCAGGTCCCGACGCTGGATGTACGGTCCCGTACCACGTTCTACTTGCCCGAGATTTTTGTAGAGATATCGAGAAGAAGCCTTGATGTCCTTCAACATTATCTTGATCAAAAGGTCCGAATAGGTGAATTGGTGGTGAGCGTGTGCATTAGCCCAGCAATGCTTTGTACGCGCTGCATGGATTCCTCAACAACGGGTGAGGTGGCATTGTGCTTCGTGCGCTGTTGTCTAGGCTTGGTCGATATACTCCAGTGAAAAGGGGCCGTGATAACTATAAGGCAGGGATAAGACCCAAGTCAAGCGTGCCATTCCCCATCGTTCGGGTGAGGCGTCCTAGGTGCTACCGTACATGCTAATGTACAAATGTCGCAGATCCTTTGCATTCCCTACAACGCCATCGCTATGCAAACCTTATACCCTTTCCCCATTGGATAGCTTTGTCTGATCAAGCAGCCTGCGGCTCCGCAATCGCCGATGCCGGTCTCGACGGGATCTGCGTCGTCTCCGGCTCTGCTGTCGCCGACTCAGCCGGCGCCTGCCGTGCCTGCTTCGCTTCCTTGCCAGCATCAGGGAACAGTTCCGGCATCAACCCCGGCAAGAACCGCTCAAGCCGAACCCACGTCTCGCTCCAAAGCTGCTGCTGCTGCTCACTCCTCTCATCCCTCTCACCTTCACCCGAAGGCGGCGGCGCAAGATGCCCCCCACTAGCCATCACCAACAGAATATTCTTCAACGACTCCGGCACAGCCTCGACCAGCATGTCCCCCGCACCCATCCCACTATTCATCAACCGATCCATAATCCCCATGATCTTCACCCACAGATCCAGCACTCCCTCCCACTCACTCAAAAGCACGAGATAGTGCAGAAAAATCTTACACAGCAGCTGCGCAGCCTGGACCCGCGTCTCGCTCATCCCCACTGGATCCGTCTGGTACACCTCCGGCTTCAATAACTGATTAATAAGCGGGAACAGGACCTCGCCGAAGATATTGATCCACTCCGTGTGGTCCGGCGATGCCAGCTCGGGGGAGAGCAAGCACCGCTGCAGCGAGGAGAAGGCCTGCTGGCGGATCTCGCGGCAAGGGTTCACACACTGTGTGACGAGGCAGCGGAAGACGGGGGACCAGTAGGCGCGCCAGGCCTCGTGGGTCTCGAGGTGGGATTGCTCGATTAGCGAGGGCACGCGACCGGCGAGCTGCGCGACGAAGGTGAGTGCGCGCGTGCCTCGGACGACGACGTCGCTTTTCTTCGGCTTTTTCTCTTGTGGTGCGGCCTGCTGGCCCCGTCGCTGCGTTTGGTCGCGCTGCTGCTCTTGTCGCGCGCCTACACTACCCGCCGTTGCGAAAGCATTCAGCAAGGCGATGGTGGCTTCGTAGTTGTCTCCCGTGATCGTTGCGTTCGGCCCATCAGCAATCGCTTCCGCAATCTGGAACACCAGCGGTGCAGTCTCCGGCAGCGGCTGCAATGCATGCATGACAGCCCAAAAGTCAGGCGACGTCGCCATCTCATTCTTCAGCTCGGCCGGCCCACTGATGCACCCCTGTATCCCCTTCAAGATCGGTAGCGCGCACGACCGCAGCACATCCTGCCTGAACGCCGAGATCGCGTGGAGCACGACCGGTGTCCGGATATACTTGTGATCGTTACTCGCCCGTAGCAGAGCCAGTAGGTAGAAGACCGTCCGGCTCAGTGCGACAGGGTGCAGTCGCTCCGCATCCCGAATGACAGCCTGCAGAGCGTCGGCTACATCTGCCCCCAGCGCTGTAATGGTTTCTTCGTCGCGCAGAGCGAGGATCGTCGCCAGCTCCAGCACATATACCACGGCTGGGTCGTAGAGGGGCGACGGTTCCACACTCGGATGAGCACCCTTCGCTGATCCATTCGCTCGCACTGGCGTGGGAGCCGGGAGTTCCGTCTTGACCGTGATGTAGGGCGGGGATTCCTGCTCGGGCAGCTGTGAGAGTAGCGACATAGTGAGGGACTTCAGCGATTCGACAGGTAGCTCCGAGACATTGCCTAGGATCTCCTCGAAGTGACACGCATTGATGCAGTCGACTGTGCATAACGTCGCCTCGATCTCCTGATCGTTCGGCTCCGGTGGCTCGTCGTTCATGACACTACTCACGTATGATGTGAAGGCGCTGAACAGCCCAACATCGCTCGACTTGTCGTTACGTTCGATGACTTGGGCAGGTGACTGGAGAGGAATGGGCGGTAGGTCCAGATCCCGGGATATCGACGTGAAGGATGTCGGGATCAGGGAGTTGATGAAGAGGTTGACGATGATGCGAACGATCTGCGCGGGGTGTCAGTACCAATACTAGCAAGTTTGAATCAGGGCACATACCTGCGTCCATCCATCCCGGATCGCACCCTCATGACCCCCAATAATCCGGAAAAGCACCAGCGTCGCCAACTGCGCCTTATGATCCCTCCCAAAGTCGACAGCGAACTTACTAACCATGATACTCTTCCCACTCGCCTGCACCTCAGTATTAAGTCCCGTGTCCGGTGGCGCCTCAGTCGCCAACGCGCTGATCTTCGCCAGACTCTCGATAATCTGATCCAAACACTCGCTGATCCCATACTTCGCAGCAATTTGCGCGCACTGGTTGTAGCCCGCGATCACGCGCTGGAAGACAGCGTCCTCGGTCGCGGAGACGAAGACGTAGTTCAGCGTCGCTATGATCGGCCGCCAGGTCGCGGCAAACATATCCGCGTCGTAGAGGTTCGTCTCGCAGATCACCAGATCCTCAGCCGTCTGCGCTTTCACCAGCAGCTCCTTCCACGCATGCTCGAAAGCGTGCTTGTTGTCGTGCTCCTCCGGCAATACAATCTCATTCGCCTTGATCGCGTCGTAGATCGCCTGCAAGTACTCCCGGTCGAAGTCCTTGCCGGCGTTCACGCCCCGCAGATTCTTCGCAAAGTCCTCGACTTTCATCCGGTTCTGCGACTTGACATTCGGATTGTACTGGTCCGTGTTCAGCATGATGATAGCGTACGTGAGCACGAACAGCGCATCCGTATCCGCGACCTCTTTCGGCTGCGCGTCGGAGAAGTACTTCTCACTGAGCACAGTGACAATACGTTCGATCAGCGCTGATTCGCCCGGTAGCCGGAACGTGGTGAGTACCTGTCGCAAGGCTTCGTCTATCCGCATGCCGCGGAAATCGTACAGGTCGATGAACGTCTCGAGGATGGCCTCGTTGCCTTTCTTAGAGATGAAGTCACCCAAGACTCGCTTGTCGATGCGCGTTGTACCCTTGAGAAAGCTCGTCACCGAGTGTGGGTTATTCGGATCGTCAATGATACCTTGAGCTGCCAGGAAAGCAATGCCGCCCTTCGGACCCTCGTTAAACTTCGTCGCACCGCGGATGATGACCTTCTTTCGGTTCCGCCGCTCGCGCAGCCTCTGTCGGTCCGGCAGCCCAGCAGTCCGTGGCTCATCATCCAAGCGATCCGCTATGAATTGCACATACCCCAGCAGACTGTCCAAACACAGAGGTGGCACGTTCGTCGTACTCCAAGTCGCCGAGTCTGGGAAAGCATTCCGCGATAGCAAGCCAACCATATCCGTACAAAGATCACTGCGGTCAATCTCGCAGTCGTAATTGACGAACAACTCAACCATGAAGCTGGGCATCCGGACAAGCCCACCAACCGACTCAACCATAGCTTCCCGGGCGTCAGGCTTGCGCGATCCGCCCTCCATGCCCAGCCGTTGTCGATCCTTCACCGGCACAGGTGTGTTACGTCCACTATTCGTCCCCTGCGCCGGCAGAGGCTTGACCAGAGCCGGTGCTTGCGGCACGCCCTGGTACAGCGATGGATCGATGCTCGGTTCGTCGGGTATGGGTACCCTCGGATGCAAGCAGGCAATGACGTACGACAGAAAGAGCTCCTGTTGCAACTTCAGCACACTCCGGCACGTCGCCAACAGAGTTCCAGCTACGCGAAGTGATTCGTGTAATATGGCAATGTTCTCCGAGCGCACGAGCTGGAATAGATTTCGACACAGCGTGTCCTTGGCCAAAGATGCTAGGCTCGGGTGATTTGATATGCTCGGGCCAGCCACCTCAAGCGCAACGTTGACTATCCGCAGCGCCATCACCCGTAGCGTATCCGTCCGCTGCTTGTCGTGGGGATCCAGAAGATCAGCCAGTACGCGGAAAAGCTCCCTTATAGACGGTAGTCCGTACGGTCGCACGTCCTTGCCCTCATCTGCCGGTGGCTTTGACAGGTCCAATTGGCTACTGCCAGCGTCCATGGAGGGCCTGTCCTGGCCACTGATGCCGGGTACTTCCAGGCTAGTCTTGGAATGCTGCATCGCAATCGGGCCAAACTCTCCGTCCGGATTTGAGTCTATCTTGGCGGCGTCCATATCCTCCTGATTGACCGCTTCCTCAAGATCTTCGTGCTCGTCGCCCATTTCCGTCTCCAGTGTCTTTAGCCGAGAAAAGATGGTCTGGCACATGGTCACCATGCTGATCTCAGCGCTCCGTCTCAATACCTCGCTCATCCTCAGATGGCAACAAATCGACAGCGCACACGTCATCATTTCGCAGACGCTCTGATCACCCAGTACATCGCCCGAAGGTCCGCAAATCATGTCCTCCATCAACTTCAGAATCCGCAGGAACACCACCTCGTCGCTCGGGCTATTGTCCCCTTCAAACCTGCAATTCGTGACCGTCGAAGCTAATAGTTGCATCCCCTGGCTGAATTTGGGGCTCTCCACATTAATGATCTTGTACGCCAACATCTTCGTGATCGCTATCAACGCCAGACTCGTGATCGGCGCAGTCGTGCTCGAACTCCGTATAACCTGCAAGAACGGCTGCAACAAGCTAGGCGTATCGAACCCCTGGATGTCCTTGCACCTTTTCAGATCCGCCCTCAGCCTCGCGAACGCGCTCATGAGCGGGTTGTCCTGCATGCTCTGGCCCTTCTTCCCTCGCAGGCCCCATCTTGACGTAAGCGTGCCGTCGTCCTCAATCAGGTCAATCTTGCTGCTCGCTCGACCCCGCTCGTGATTCGTTGCTCGTGCGTCCGCTGGCGGTGGCCGGGGGATGGCGGAGGCTCCGAGGATGGAGGAGATGGAGGAGTGGGCCCAGCGAGCGTGCTTGCGCATGGCGCTTGTGACGGTGATGCATTCTGTGACTACCAGCGCGACGGGATCAATGGCGACCGTGATGCTGCTAGGTGGGCGGCCATGCCCGTTCAGCGTCGCGCCGTCCATGATAGAGGCTTCCTTGCTCTCGCAGCAACCGTCGTTGCCAGTGGCCATGTGGGGGTTCGATCAATAAGCGGCCGGGGGGTTGCTGGAAGGACGCTCGTGTGCCAGAACTTCAACCCTTTATGCACTCATATCCTCGGTGCCTGGGGAAAGGACAAGTGTTGCCGTAACGGAGTGTTCACTGGGAAGTTTGCTGTCCTCGGTTGCCCAGCTATTCAGCCACATGCGGAGAGGTGTCGACACTTCGGGAGTGTCTGAATAACTCCGCAATGCACCTACAACGACAACGATACCATACACACAAAACAGCTGAAGCCAAAGCAAGAGAAGACGACCATTTTGGGGACGCGGTTGCAATACCAAGAATCGGCTGCTAGAGGCCCTGGTGAACCAACACATACGACTCGCTCCTACCAGGCCAGGCCACCATGGCCGCCCAAGCGCACTTCAAAGTGGGCATGAAAGAGATCTACCTGTACGCCGGAACCAACCCTCAAACCCCTTCACGACCTCACTGACATACCGTGCGAAGACCCAACTTCACCCTAGTCCTCAAGCGCACCCCCTCGCAACCCCCGACCAGCGCCTCCTTCCTCGTGCCCCTCTGGTTCTCCAAGCTCGACCTCCGCGACTACCTCCACCACGTCTACGCCCTGCCCATCGGCCCCCACATCCGCTCCTACGTCCAACAATCCCGCATCCGACAGGGCCAGACCAAGGACCCGGCCCGCCCGCAGTCTAAGCGCTGGCACCGCCCGCGCTCGACGAAGCGCATGACTGTCGAGCTGGCGCGGCCGTTTGTGTGGCCCCCGGAGCCCGAGGACTATAAGCCGTGGAATCGGGAGGAGAATAGGTTGTCCCGTGAGGAGCAGGAGGAGATGCAGGAGCGGGCGGGGATGACGGCGGACGCGATGGCGGTGCCGGAGGAGCGGAGGGTGAAGTTGAGGGAGCAGGCAAGGGCGTTGTTGGAGGGGAAGCAGAAGTGGAGGCCCGGTGGTGGGAGGATAGTGGAGGGGTTGGGGATGTATCAACGGTGATGAGGCGGCGTCGTTGCGCAGAGCTATGTACAGATAACGTTGTACAGTAAGACATCGAGTGAGCCGGTAAGATCCTCGCAAAACAGACTTCGTATCGACATCCTTGCAGCGTCCTCTCCGCTTTCTCTCCCAGGCCTTGCAGCTAGTAGGGCGAACGTCTTCGTGAAATTTGCTCACCAGCACCCACCGCCGCAGGGGCAATGGTCGCCGCAGTCCGAGCCATACCCGTACTCGCCGAACTCGTCCGAAAAGTCAGAATAGTCTATGTAGTCGTTCCTGTACTCCATGCCCCACTTAGCCCAGTCAATGTTCGTGTTTTTGCAGCGCTCGCAATCGAGCATTGTGCACAGCTTTTTGTGGTTGGTCCGGCGCTCACGGTAGCTGAGCTCGCTCACCGCATCCGAGGCATAGTCGCCGTCAGCATCGAGCTTCTGGTAGTGCTCAAGGCCTGCCCACACCTGTTAGCATCAAGCTGTCTGTTGACAGACCCGGGCGAAATGACTTACACTGGCGATGCTCGTCCCGCGCCGCCTTGTCGTACGCATTCTGGGCGAGCTCCGAATGCCGCTCAATCTTCAGCTCGAGCTTGGCACGGCGGACCTTCAGCAGCTTGCGGTCCTTCCGCTCCTTGCGCTTCTTCTTCAAATGCCCTTTGACATCTCCGTGGACGAGGCGGGCGATGCGCTCCACGTCCTTGCGGTAGAAACGATAGGAGATGCAATGGCCGATACCGAGTGCGGTGCCGGACTTCTTCGTGCCGTACGGGATCAGCGGCAGATTGGTGTGCTTTGCGCGTGGACCGGGCTTGCGTGTTGGGATGAGCATGTAGTCGCGGAGGTCGAACTCTTTCAGGGCATCGGTCAGGAACTGGCTGAAGTTAGCACAAGCCGCGAACGGAAGCAGATACGGGATGGAGCTCACAATCGTGCCGCCAAGAAGCGTGTGTTCGCACTGCGAGCAGCAAGCGACACCGTTCAGCATCACGGCTGTGCGCCAGCAGTACTTGTTGCACCCCACGCAGTGAGTCGTCAGATACGACAGGAACTCGATACGGTAGACCCGGCGGTTTCCCGGCGAACTGCCAGCTAGCCTCGCTGAACGACGAGTAGGCTTCCGGCGATCAGGAATCGCGGCCTCCTTCTCGGCGTTGGTCTTGAAGCCCGTCCGCGCCGGGTCGGCCATGAGCTGGCGAAAGCTGAAACTCTCGACGCAGTCGCGGAAGCGTGTCGACATCGCAGCGAGGGAGACGAGCACATGGGTATGAGCTTCTTGGCCAGGGACCGGCGAGTCCATCTTCACTGCAGCCTCCGGGTCATGATCGCGTACGCAATACGAGAGGATGTGATCGAGCACTTCCGGCGGCGCCCTGCTGATGAAGTCTTTCTCTGGGTCAAAGACACCGCTGAACGGGTTGATGTCTTCCTTGAAGCGCGGCGTGGTGTCGGCGGCGGCGGCGTTGTCGTCTTCGCCCGGTGTGGTTCCAGTATGCTTGGCCGGCTGCTCGAGCTTGATGGCCTTCGTGCTCTTCTTCTTGACCATCGTGTTGTTTGATGTCAATTGTGTTGAAGTGGTCGAGAGGTGTGAAAAGTTGAGGTGCTCGAAGAGAGGAAGTGCGGTCGAATGTAGGCACCAGGCAGCAGCGCGCTAGTAGGCGACGCGCTCGTGAACGCGACCGCCAAGTCAATTCACATCGCTCCTTCAAATGAACGTGAAGCAGCTCGAACATGGAGACAGTGTGCACAAGACTTTGGTTTGACAATGGTTCACGCAGCCCGCCCCAACGCCAACGCTTGCAGGTCCATTTCCTTAATCGCCGAACAGGGAAGGAACGACCTGTACACCACGATTCCCACCAGAGTATCACATAACCCGACCGTCCCAAAAGGCATCCTCGGCACACCACCACAACTCGACTACTTCCTCCCCCCCTTCTTCTTCTTACTCGACCTCCCATTCTGCCGACGCCCCAAGTCCGGATCAAGGTTCTCGCCATCCGCCTCCTCACCATGCGCCTCAGCCCCGCCCTCCTGCTCCTCATCCAGCAGCCCCAACGCAGCCCTAGCTCGAGCACCTCCACGCTTCCGCAGCTCGCCGGTGACTCCCCGCAACGCCACGGGCACATCCTTGCCCATCTTCAGATACCACAGCTTCAAGTTCCTCGCCTTATCCTTGAGTTGTACCTGATTGCGATCCTTCAGCACTTCACTGACTGACCCGCCACGGCCGTAGAGCGCCAGGATCTGCGACCAATGCGGCCCATTGACCTTTTCTAGACCGCAAAGTAGAGCGTCCTCCTCCGGCTTAGTCCAGGGCTGCCGTATCGTAGACGACGGCACGCTGGTCTTCTTCTCGCCCGAACTCGCCTGATGCGAGAGCGTCGGCATCCCCAGCACTCCGCTACCGTTTGCTGCTCCGCCAGCGGTCTTCGTGCCCCCGGCGTTGTGTGAGCCGCCAGCGTGAGAATCTTGCCCGCTATGCGCGGCATTCGCCATCCTTTTTTCAGCGTGCGCGCCGCCGAAGCCGGCTTGCGATCGTACCGGGACGTTCATGATGCCGTCGACGTTCTTGCTGATACATGACGCGAATTCCCGCACGAAATCATTCCACTGGTACTTCTTCGGCAGCTCTTGCACGGCATCTTCGGTCGACGGTTCGGCGAGTAGGTAGCTCTTACGTGCTCTGCATCTGTCGATGAAGTCCTGCTCGCTTGGTGACAAGCTTGGAGCGTCGGGGTGCCTCGTCAGTATCAGCGCATCGAGGTCGGGCGGGAAGAGTTCGTCAAGTATTGCTTCTGGACTGCCGTCACTGTTCATGATCGCCGAAATGTAGGTCTGTGTCTTGAGCTCCAGGTAGATCGCGCCCTGCCATTTAAGCAAGCGATGGCCGGATGGCACAAAAGTCTCCATGAAGTACTCATTGAGGTGGAAGAAGCTGACATCGTGCGCTCCGAGGATACTGGAGACGAACGTTGCAATGTTGGCTTTGCGAATGAGCTCCTGCTGACCTGTAGCGATGAAAAGGTTAGCGACTGTAACAGACAGACCTACGTCCGAGAACACCATCATGACCAGCCGGCCCAGTATGGTATGACTTTGAGGCCAAGTACAGCGCCGCATAAGCCCTCAGTAGTCCAAAGAAGGGTGACATGTAGGTTGCAAAGCTGAAAGGTTAGGTGTGACTTACTGGGCTGGAACATCTGTATCGCAATGGCATCGATGAACGGCGTTTCGCGGCTGTAGACCTTGCGCGTTTGATCGAACAGATTCTTCAGCGTAATATACGCCTGCCCTTCCTCGGTCTCGTTGCCCCGCATAAGATCTTGTATCTGCGGGTAGCTTGCCTTTGCGATGGTGTGGATGAGTTGCGTGGCCTAGAGAAGTTTGGTAAGCGGGGTGAAAGCCTGGAAGCCATCCCAGTAACACAACGTGTGAACGTAAAAGACTTCAGCCGCCTGTTACTGAGTTGGCGAGCACGTAAAAGGAGAGCTGGAAGCCAAGGAGCTTTCTCGGAATCACGCCGTCCTCATCCAATACGGGAGGCCGATACAGGTATTGTCGCGGACATTCTAGGCGCGAGGAAGAGCACAGTAGAGCTGAAAAGCTTACTGATAGTCATCGTGCCTCGATTGTTGAAGACGGTCCGATTCAGACACTGTTGCTAACCGCTGAGTGCGAGGACTTAGACTTACCAGATTATCAAGTATCGGCAAACTCTGAAGCTTGAGGTGCATACTGGCGTCTTCTAGGTAGAATGTCGAACCAGATTGCGGTACATCGTTTCGCGGCTGTTGCTCAGTGTAGGTATATTGTGTTGAATCATTTTGCGGCACGCTCTGATACGTCGCCGCAGCCTCAAAAGTCTCGGGCTGCTCGCTCGTGGACGGAGGGAAGAACGGCATGTCTCCGCCAGTGTGGTAGGTCGAAGTGCTGTTGTATGCAGCACCAACAGTGGCACCGCCATCTGGGGGCGGCCATGGAGATGTATACGTAGATGGCTCTGTGGCCTGATAGAAGTAGGGTTGACTATAGGATGCGACCTCGGGATAGGCGCTCGAGCTCCAGGGCCGGTGCTGAGGGGGCGCGTGGGAGCTCTCTCCGTGGCCAGCAGACGCTGCAGTGCCATTGTAGGGCACGCCAGTTTCCGGGAAATGCTGATCGCGCTCCTGGTGTTGCTGCAGTAAGGATGGTGGGCCTTGCTCCCACGTCGGCTTCCCATCGTCTATCCGCCTTCGCTTCGTCATCCTGGTGTAGTAATCGCCGAATGGACCATCCAGCGCAGAACCGGTAGTGTAGCCATAACTCGGGGTTGCTTAACAGGATCGTCAGTGCAAGCCATGGAGCAAAGGGCTGGTGAACTGGGCGACGGCAGCTCTGTCCCGCTGTCCGATGCAAGCACCTCAAGGAGAGGAAACCTACCAGAGGACTGCATCCTTCTTGCGAGCCCTAACTCCCTAGAGGGTTCGGCGGATGCGGCGGCGATACCGTCTGCGATGACCTGGTGGTGGGATCCAGGAAGTGTGGTGAGTCGTGCTCGTCACGCACAACAAGAGACCTATGGGGAGGGCGGAGGAGGATGTTGTGTGCGCTGACGAGCCTCCCATCGCGAAGAGTGTGAAAGCAGTCTCTCGCCGCGTCACTCGCATCCTCGTCGTCTCTCAGCCGCTAGCGAGTCGCTCGGGTAGTCCCGCTTCGGCCCTCATTGCCGGTCAACCTCACCTTCTCCAGAGCCGCGAAACCTACATGTACGTGTACACATACCATGGCAAAGGGTGACACTTTATGCCGCTGGGTCTCAACATCAATGTCGGCGAGATGCTGATGCCCACGGCATGGCGCCCATCATGGTCTCCGCCTCGACTTCGACTTTTCCATCGATCAGAGGGCAATGTCTCCTGGATGTGGGGCAAACAACGCCATTACGGAAGGGCACAGCACCACACGCCATACACAACTCCCGTAACTCGCTCTACAGGACAAATGGACCTCGGTGGAAAGTTCTGTCGCCAGATGCCTGTCGCAACAGATTCGTTCTCGCTGGAGAATCACATACCGGACGTCCTCCAGATGAGCTTAGTAGTCTGGGAGATCTCGAGCGTTTCAATTGCTCGTTGCCGTAAAGGCCATCCTTGGAAGTCAAGTTGTTGTTGCTAGCCCCCGTATCACAGCCGCCCGTGAACATGCTCGACCGTTAAGCAGTCTCAATGCTCAGCGCCTCGGACCGCCTCACCGCGCCTCTTTCAGCTTACCTGACACCTGAAAGACCTTAGCAAGCATCGCTCTCCGCCCTGCCAGTCTTCCTGCCGAGCTCCCCCTCCTCTCCGCAGCTCAACCCGCGACCTTCTCCTCTTCCTCCCCCATCTTCTCGAACCGATTTTGAAGCGCGTGCCCGCTGACCGTCGCGCGGTACCGATAAGAGCAGACCTTCCCATCCGTATCATCGATCCCATGCGCCTCCCTGCCCACCAAGTACGCACTACCGCTCCCGACCCACGGCACCAAGCAGCGCTGACAGAACCTGAACTGGCAGGCGTTGCACTTCACGTACCCGCACCCGCCGTCGCCGAGCATCCAGTAGACGTCGCAGTTCGGGCAGTTTTTGATCGCATCCCGCTTGATCAGGCGCCCGCCGCTCTGCTGGACGGTTGGCAGATCCTCCTGCATCCCGGTGCGGGACTGATAAGCCTCGCAGGTCTCGCCGCTGTGCTCAGGGCGGTCGCAGACGGTGCAGGTGGCGAAGTTGCAGAACTTGCAGCCGAACACTCGTCTGGCTTCCCGGTCATGATCCTGCAGGATGAAGAGGAAGCTGTTGTCACTTTCGCTGCGCTGCGGCATGCCATCGGCACGGAGGACTCGACTCCCTGAGCACCGCACCTGGCACGTCTGCTTCGTGCGGTGGTAGAGCTTGGCATCATACCTGCCTCTCGATCAGTCGGGGCCCGCTACCGTCAGCGATGCACATACCTCTCTCCAGTCTGGACCCTAGACAACCGCTTGACCTCCGCCTCCGGCATCGGGTTCGTGCAAAACATGCACTCGATCTCCTCCGCTCCCACCTCTTCAACGGCCATGCTGAGGTAGGCCTCCCAGCATTCTCCGCATGCTCGCTCCTCGTTCGTCTTGTGGTACGAGTGGCAGGAAGCCGGCGAGGTCTTGAGCACTGGGTTTGTGGTGGCACAGACTGTGCATTGCTTGCGGGTTGTAAACTTCGCTTTCTTCCTGAAGTCGATCGTATTGTCTGCGATCGAACGCTTGGTATTGGAGGCCGACGCCATCGTTGCTTGGTGTCTAGTCTGGATGTCGAAGAGAGGCTCGCGACGGATGATAGAAGTCAGAAGAAGTCAGAGAAGGGATAAGGATCGACAGCACGACACGAAGAGCTGAGGAGACAGCCAGTGAGTGACTAACTACGAGACTGAGCGTTGGCGAGCGGGTTCATCCAAGTAACGGTGAGCCTGGCCCTCGCGGTGCTGCCAAAATTTCACTGGTCTCTCCCTGACCGCTCACTTGTAGACTCCGAGGGCTAACGCCTTCCTTGTGTAGCATGTGACAATCCATCTGGCAATTATATCCATCTCAGCTTGCTCCACAGGATCTTCTCTCTTACATGTCACACCTCATCAACTCCCCCTGGACGTCACCGAGAGCCTACCACATTCGACACAGATCCCAACCAGAACACTCTACCCGGACACCATAGTAAGAATTTCCACTCATTTCGACGGACGCTTACAGGGACTGACTACTTATTATTGCCACTGCAGACACGGCACCATTCTACGACATTTTCAATATGACCAGCGTCAATCAACCTCGCAACGGCAACATGGCCGCTGCCGCTACTGCTGCGGCGGCTGAGGTGAAGGAGAACGAGGATGACGGGTTTACCATCCTACATGGTGAGCATACTTTGCTATCAGCAATACCAACCGAGTGTAACTAATCGTCAAAGTCACCCGCCGCGTCAGACTCGAAAGCATCGACACCCTCGTGGAGCGAGCCGAAGCCTTCGACGCTCTCCGCGCCGCCTATAAGAACTTCGTCAAGGAAACCGCGCAGCAAATCTGCAAAGACACCGACGACGAGCTACGCATGGATCTCGAGGACTACGTCACGAACATCATGAGCGTCCCCAAAGCCCGCTTCATGCAGCGCGCGAGCAAAGGCGGCAAATGGTTCGTCTGCCTCGAGGTGGCTCCCAAGGTGCTGAAGCGGGAGAATTTCCGCGCGGAGAAGCTGAATGATGAGTTCTGGCGAGATAGCGAGGACGCGCACTTTAGCAGGATCTGCGAGGAGCGGCGCTGTCGATTGCAGACATTTGAGACGGGCGTGAAGCAGGCTTATCAGTTTGTCGAGGAAGCGAGGAAGTTCCAAGGGTAGTTGAAGGCGTCGGGGAAGGGTGGGAGGGAGGGATTGGGGTTTAGCTTGCTTGGAAGGATGGTTTGCGGGCGGGATGAGGAGGCGATGAGGCACTTTGGAATCAAATGTGGTGAGGGGGGATAACTCTAGCATGGGACTTTTATCTGTAGTATCTGAGTAGCTTAAGGATCTGACGAGATACGGAAGCGGTTTGGGAGGACATTACTTCCATTTGGCGAATTCATGTTTCCCAATTCTCCAGAGCTCTGATTGGCTTGAAGCGACCCGCTCTCCCCACACACTTTCTCCAGTGGCTGTGAATCCAGGGTTCAACGCCACTTGCCACATCGTCATGACCCAAACATTCAACGTGCTGTTTCCCTTCCTGCTCCCTACCATGAACACACCACTATCAACATCTAACATGGCATCAACCATCGACATCGAGAAGCAGCCTCTGCTAGATGAAGGCAACACTGCCGTCACCGATGCGCCCGAGCCGACCCTCGCGGAGCTCCAACAAGACATCTTCAAAGCGCAACGCGCCTACATCAAAGCCTGGTCGCGAACCACATCGGGCAAATGGCACCGCCGTATCATGTACGGCGTGACCGCCTTCCTGCTCCTGGTCGCTGCGGCGTGCATGGCCTTCATCGTCACCGACTCCCTGGACGACGAGTATCACCCGTATCCCGGCCGAGTCCCGCTGGAGGCGCACATTATGTCCCGCTGCCCGGACGCGCGCGACTGCTTGCATGATATGATTCTGCCGGCTATGCAGAAGATCTCGCATAAGGTGGACTTTAAGCTGTCGTACATTGGAAAGTGCGTAACCCTGATATCGCGAAACGGCCGGGTGGCAAATGCTAACAACTCTGCCTAGCATCACGAACGAAGACGACGGAGTCTCCTGCAAGCACGGCCAATCCGAATGCCTCGGCAACATCGTCGAGCTCTGCGCCGCGAGTCTCTACCCGGACCCCAAAGTCTACCTTGGCTTCGTGATGTGCATGACCCGGGACTACGAGGATATCCCCGACCGGTCTCTCGTCGAGGACTGCGCGCTCGAGCACGGCATGTCCATGGCGAAACTCAACAAATGCGCCGTAGACGACGACGGAGCTGTGGGACTGGACATGCTCAAGGCGAGCTTCAACAGAAGCGCGGACGCTGGCGTGGCGAAGAGCTGCACGGTGCGGCTGAACGGGAATGTCAGGTGTGTCCGGGACAATGGGACGTGGACGGACTGTGAGGGCGGGAGCACTGCGTCGGATCTTGTTCACGATGTCCTGGAGCAGTCGAGGCTGAACTGGGAGGCGTATGCGAACGCGGCATAGGGTGTCGATTTTCTGCTACTCTGAGCACAGATTGCATGAGCACAGATTGCATGAGCACGGATCGCATGGGCACGGATTGCATGAGCACGGATTGTATCAGCTCAGGTTGCATGAGCACAGGTTGCATGAGTGTTTGACATGATTTCATAATTGCACTGAGAACCCCCTAAACAAGACCAGAATCACCTAACCACAATCCCAAAAAGTTTTGCCCCCCGCCTCCCCTTTTCCCTTCCCCTCCCACCCTAACCTCACTGCTTGCCCACATATAACCCCCCTCCCCACTCACCACGGCCCCCAATTCCCCCTCCCCCCGGCACTCGCAGCGAGCACCTCAAACCTCCCCATCCGCTCCGCCGTGCAAAAGGGCCGCCGCAAGCACAACTCCAACTTATACTCCACCCACTCCGTCCCCAGCACTACGTCCCCTTCCCCTAGCTCGGCGAACTCGAGTAGTATTTGCTTTTCTGTCTCGAGGACCTGCGCTGTGAGCGACGACGATGGCGTTGGGTCTTTGGCTGCCGAGGATGATGATGATGGTGAGGGAGCAGCAGTGGCAGCAGCGTGGACGGTGTCCCAGACCCTCAATAGGGACTCGCGATGCGCGTGCTCGGTCCAATGGCTGGGCGTGGCGGGCGCGTGGCGGTGCGCGTAGGACGTCGAGGGGTTGAGCTCGAGGAGGTCCGTGGCGCGGCGGAGGAGGGAGGGGCGGGTGGGGGGGTTGGATGCTGTGCTCGTACGTTGGGAGAGAGAGGGCCGGAGGGCTGTGGGTGTCTTGAGTGTTGTTGTTGGGCGGCTCATGAGAGGTCTTGAGAGGAGGGGTGTTGGTTTGGCGGTGGAGAGTTGGGCGGATGTTGTTGTCGCGCGCACCATGGAGGGCCTGGAGGCTGCAGGTTTGGCAGCTACTGATTGCCCGCTGAGGGTCGGCATCGCTGTAGGTGTCGAAGCAGCTGAGTGAGAGCTTGATGTCGCCGACGGGTCAACCTTGAGCGCGCTCGGTCGCGTTGTTGATGCCACGGTCGCCGGTTCGCCTCTCAATTTTCTGGGAGGGTGTGTAGTGATGACACCAGGCCTCAATAATGGTGTGGTCTCCGTCGCCGGACCTCGTGTTGCCTGTCGAAGTGATCCGGAGGTTGAGGCCGTGAAGCTCCCTAACGAGCGTGTGTTGTCCATGCGGTAGTCTGACCGTGGTACGATGCCGACTGTGGTACGATGTCGACTGTGCCAGGAGACGGCGTATGTCAAGTATCTTTCGACTGCGTTCCTTCACTTTACAGCGCCAGTGAAGCCAACGTAGCAAAGAGAATGTGTTGAGGTTTGAAGGAAAGGAAAGCAAACAAACGAGACTTGACCTCTCTCTCCCGCTAGCTTGTGAATGCAAGTGAACCAAGACATTCCCCGGTCCTGACGAACACGACTCAGTCTAACATTCACCAACCGCAACCGCCAAAGGTCGACGGGACAGAATTGAAAGTAGCCGTAGCCTCCAGCTCACTCAACTCCTACAAGCAAGCGCCGTTACAGCCTGCCGCCGCGACGCCCACAAGTCGTTCAAAAGATCTTCTCGTCAGTCCGAAGAAAGCGTTCCGAAGGACATCCACCTCTTGAATAGAGACCCCCCCCCCCGCCGCAGGGCATCGATCACCGACACCGAGACCGAATTGTGCCGAGCTGATCAGGCCCGGGAGCCCCTGACGTCGGGAAACGCTCGAGGTAGACGGCATCGTGAGCATCCACAGCTAGGATATGGACATCCGTCGGACCTTCGTTGAGAAGTCACTTGGTTTTGGGGGGGCTGATTATAGGACTGATGGGACCTGGGACCTGGACCTGGACCTGGCTAGGATGGATGGAGGTGCTAATTGATGCGGCTTGTGAACGAAGTTGAGAGAAGCGAGTACCCAATGGCATGGCCTACACCCACAAGGGATCCAGCACCACAAGTCCCAAGTAGCCGGGCATTTCCACGGCCAAGGAAACCCTCATGCATAACCCCTTTCGTTACTCCCCCCTTCATACCACGACCCCACAGTCTTTCTCACCACGGCCGTCTAGCCGTCCCACCACTCGCGCCCGCACCCGCACCAACCCTCCCCCCCAGCTTCCCCAATACCAGCCCCTCAACCCCCTCCCTACACTCCCCCACCACCCCCGCGACACCCAAAAGACTCTGCTCGAACCCCGTCAACGTCTCCGCCAACTCCCTCACCGTCTCCTCACTACCTCCCAACCCACCAGCACCACCAGCACCACCACCCACCGAACCGCCACTAACCCCAGCCCGTCTAGCCGCCAACCGCTGCGCCTGCGCCACAGCCGACGCCTCCATCCCGCCCATATGCCCCTCGATATCCGCCAGATTCGCCGTGTACTTGTCCAGCGTACTCTGCAGGGAAGCGACCATAGGCAAGAAGTAATTCCCGATGAGATCGGTATCATACCCTTCCTCCCCCTCGCCATCCCCACCCCCATGCCCGTTTCCCCTCGCATGACCATGACCGTGACCATGACCATGACCGTGACCTCCGCCCCCAAACCCCCCCATCGAAGAAGAAGCCATAGAAGCAGAAGGTACCGCATACCCGACAGCCCCCAACATCAAATTCTCCGCCACCCG
>NAJQ01000299.1:0-33216 GCA_005059865.1 Friedmanniomyces simplex
ACGGGGATTTCCGGCGGGAGAAGACGCTGCTGGTGAAGGATGAGAAGAACTTGGAGTTGCGGCTGAAGGTGCACTACTACAATGTCCCCGACAGCGGCGGCGCGTTCAAGATCACGATCTACGCGCCCTATGTCATACTCAACCGCAGCGGGCTGTCGCTGGATATGCGGAGTAAGGCGTATTTTGGCGCGAGCAAGGCTTCGGCGGGCGCGGCGCAGTCGTTTACGGATACGGAGGAGGATGCGCGGAAGGCGACGCCGTTTATGTTCTCGTTTCCGACGGACGACCGGGCGAATCGCGCGCTGATCAAGTTGGGGGATTCGGCGTGGAGTCAGCCGGTCAGTTTCGATGCGATCGGGGCGAATGTGGATGTTAGGCTTGCTGCTGCTTCGGGGAGGGCGGAGATGCATGCTGGGTTGAATGTCATGGAGGGGGAGGGCAAGTACAAGTTGACGAAGGTGGTGACGATCACGCCGCGATTTATTGTGAAGAATCGGTTGGCCGAGGAGATTCAGATTCGGGAGCCTGGGTCCTCGGATTTCGCGACGTTGAAGCCCGGGGAACTGCATCCGCTACGGTTCTTGAAGCAGAGTACTGGGCAGCAGCTGTGCTTGTGCTTCCCGGGCGTGAGCAACAAGTGGTCGTCGCCGTTCGATATCGCGAACATGGGCAGCGTGCATGTGAAATTGGCTAAGGCGGGGGAGAGGCAGAAGCTGATCCGCATTGAGATCCTCATGGAGTCCGCCATGATCTACCTGCATCTGAGCCTGGAGACGAAGCACTGGCCCTTCTCCATACGCAACGAGAGCGACCAGGAGTTCTTCTTCTGGCAGGCGAACCCGAACGTGGATGAAGATGAAGAGGACCGGACGTCGGGATGGAAACCGATCAAGTACCGCCTGCCGCCGCGCAGTATCATGCCGTATGCGTGGGACTACCCGGCGACGAAGAACAAGAATCTCGTGCTGAATGCCAATGGGAAGGAGCGTCACGTCAAGCTAGCGGAGATTGGGAACCTCATACCCATGCGCATCCAGGCCGCGCCGGGCCAGCAGAGGCAGAAGGTCATTGATCTGAATGTCGTGGCTGAGGGTCCGACGCAGACGCTGGCGATGTCGAATTACAAGCCGTCGAAGAGCTTGTACAAGCAGAAGTCCGCGACGGCGACTTCGTCGTCGATGGCAGGGTTCGAGGTGAAGGAGCAGGATATCCATGAGACGATGACGGCTACGCTGCGGTTCGAGGCGGGGATTGGGATCTCGCTCGTGAACGCGCAGTTGCACGAGCTGATCTACGTGACGTGGCGGGATATCAAGCTCGAGTACAAGGAGTCGCCGCTGTACCAGACGGTCACGCTCACGGTCCGCTGGATCCAGATCGACAACCAGCTCTACGGCGGGATCTTCCCGCTCATCTTCTACCCGAGCGTGGTGCCCAAGACTGGCAAGGAAATGAATGCGCATCCCATCTTCCGCACGACTGTCACGAGGGTGAAGGATGATTCGTACGGCGTGATGTACATCAAGTACTTCACTTTCTTGCTGCAGCAGATGACGATTGAGATTGATGAGGATTTCATCTTTGCGCTGCTGGACTTCACGAAGATCCCTGGTGCGTCCTGGACGGAGGAGAAGGAGGGTCTGTTGGCGCCCGCTAGTCTGGATATCCCGGAGCCGCAGCAGGAACAGTCGGGCCAGGATATCTACTTCGAGCTGCTGCAGCTGCAGCCGATGCAGTTCGACCTGTCGTTTGTGCGCACCGAGCGCATCAACGCCGAGGATACGGGGAGCTCGTCGACAAATCCCTTCATGTTCGCCGTCAATGTCCTGACGATGTCCATCGGCAACGTGAACGATGCGCCAATTCGGTACAACGCGCTCATGCTCGAGAACGCGCGGCTGTCGGTTGGCGCGCTCATCAGTAGCATCCAAAGCCACTACGTCCAGGAGTCCCTCCGACAGGTCCACATCGTCATCGGTTCTGCCGATTTCCTGGGTAATCCTGTCGGCCTGTTCAACAACATTAGCTCCGGCGTGGCGGATATCTTCTACGAGCCGTACCAGGGTCTCGTCACCGATCGGCCGCAGGACCTGGGGATTGGCATCGCGAAGGGAGCTAGTAGCTTCGTCAAGAAGAGCGTTTTTGGCCTGTCGGATAGCGTATCCAAGTTCACGGGCAGCATCAGCAAGGGCTTGGCGGCGGCGAGTATGGACAAGGAGTTCCAGGATCAGCGCCGCATGTCGCGGTCGCGGAATCGGCCGAAGCATGCCCTTTACGGTATCACGTCAGGCGGGAATGCTTTTGCGAGCAGTCTGGCGAGCGGGATTGGTGGGTTGGCGCGGCAGCCCATGCAAGGTGCGGAGAAGGAAGGCGCAGCGGGTTTTGTGAAGGGTGTTGGCAAGGGCTTGCTGGGTCTGGCTACCAAGCCTGCCATTGGTGCTTTCGATTTGGCATCGAATATGGCCGAGGGGGTGAAGAATACCACGACCGTCTTCGATCAGGAGGGTCTGGATCGCGTGCGCTACCCGCGCTTCATCGGCACAGACGGCGTCGTGCGTCCGTACAGCCAGCGGGAGTCTGTGGGCCAGTTCTGGCTGAAGACCACGGACAACGGCAAGTACTTCAACGAAAACTACATCGCGCACCTCGAGCTCGACTCCAGCTCGCAAGGCGACCAGCAACCGGGCGGCAACAACCCCGGCCGCCGCCAGCAAGGGCAACCGCAGCAGTCCGAGGCCGCGATGCTGATCATCATCACCTACAGCCTGATCATGCAGGTGCGGGCGCGGAACCTGACGACGGTGTGGGATGTGCCGTTGAAGGATGTGCAGACGATTAGTAAGGAGCGGACGGGCATGAGTATTATCCTGAAGGGGGGCACGAATGGGCCGTTTGTGCCGATTGCGGATGAGCAGAGTCGGAATTGGTTGTATAGGCAGGTGGCGGTTGCGGTGAATGCTTATAATGATCGGTGGAATGCGAAGGGGTAGGGTGGGATTTGCGAAGGGTCACGGGTAGTCAAGGATTTTGCATGATACCATTGCATGACTGGGCGTTATGGGGAGCATGGTTTTTAGTACAGCGTAATGCCTTGTGAATTACCAGAAGTTGTCTCAAGGTCTCAGACTCGCGAACAGACATCCTGACGGCGCTTCGATATTCGAGCCTATACACGAGCGAGCTCCATTTCCATACATGCGTCCAAGATACTCGTACGCACGACCAGCCTAGAACACAGCCAACGCATTCGGCGGGCTCCCAATGCCCCCAGGCACGTTCAGCGGCACACTCGTCAACAAAAAGCTGTACCGGCCCAATTTCGCGCACGTCTCGGACAGAGCTTTCAGATCCCAGAGCTCGCCGATGGGCATGCCGAATAGGGCGAGGAAATACTGATGCAGCACGAGTTCGCCTACGGAGCCTTCCTTGCCCGTCTTGGGGTCGATGGGGGGGATGTGCTCGAAGGCGATCATGTCGCCCGCGACAGCGGCGAAGTGTTTGTTCCTGGGATGCTGGTCAGTGCTTTTCATAGGAAGGGCTAATAGGGAATTGAGGTGAGGACACACCAGAACCACTTCGCCGCCTCCGGAGTCCCAGTCACACCGCACGTGCGATGAGAGCCCATCAGTTCCCCCTGCTTCTCGCCACTCTGGCCCGTCAGGCCCTCCGTGAAGCCGGAACGAATGATAATCACATCCCCCGTCTTGAACTCGACCCCCTGCTTCTTAGCAATCGTCTCAATATCCTCAATACTGATCTTATCATCATTAAACGGATTGAACTGCCTCCCGTTCTCATCCGCCCACTTCTTAAAATCAATAAACACCCCCCTCGCCACCAACCCCCCGCGCTGATGCCAATGATTCAGCGTCGGGATCTTCTGCTCCAGATCCTCCTTCCCATAGTCCTGCGTGAGCGCCTCCACAGTCGTCTGGATGCCATTATACCCCTTGGCGCTCTCCTGGTGGTGGAAATGGCACAGACTGTCCCACTGGCTGGAGCACTGCGTGTTGAACTCGACTTCGTCGTCGTAGCCGTGCGCCGCGAGGGGCGTGTCGACGAAGCTCATGACTTTGTGGACCAGGCCCTTGCGACCGAAGCCGGGGGTTTGGATCGCGCCGACGGGCCAGTTGAGGCTGACGGAGACGCCGTCTTTGAGCTCCGCGTAGGCGGATTTGAGGATGTCCGGGGTGATGTTGTTGAGGGTGCCGTAGACGTCCTTTTTGCCACCTTTGTCGTAGACGCCCCAGGCGCAGCCTTCAGATGGTTAGTGGATGTAGTTCATAATCGACCACGTTGGGGAGAATACTAACCTTGCGGCATGCCCTTGACCTCGGGCAGGTCATCGAAGTCCGGGATCCTTGACATAATGCTGGCTGGTTGGGCGGGTTGTGAAGGAGGAGGTTAAGGGGACCCACTGGAACGAATGCCTACAGTCCGTGAGGCCCTCCCTCAAAGCCCTTATACTCCCGGCCTCGCCAGCTTCCATCGTCAGACAGGTGGAGCTTAAGGTCATGGGGCGGGGTAACAGGATGGCTATGCCTCGGAACGGTATGAACGAGAGAGCTCGCCTGCCTTCCTTCATCCGTAATCCAGCTCGTCGACTTATGTGAAACAGTGCTGTTGGAAAGGAAGCGCAGCCCTACGCGAAGGAAACGAATGAACGGACGCGATGTCGTTCAGAAGCTCACTTTGAGAAGCCGAAAGAGCACGGACCACACGCGTAAAATGCTCGCTTAAACCGCCGGATGGTTTGTGAACAGGACTCTGGTGTGAAGCTTCTATTGCCATCCCTTCTACTACTCCGCAACGCCTTAGTGCGCATATGTACACATAAACACATACGCTCCCACGGCACAGAAAAACTTGCTGTACAAAGAGCAACCCCTCTGCCGCGCGCCTACTGACCAGGCGAGATGAGCATACCATGCTTCCCCGCATCATGCTGCCACCCACCCGCCAACATCTCCCCACCACTCTTCTTAGCAGTCGCCTGTATCCGCGCCTCCAGCTCCGGCCTAAAATGCCTAATCAACCCCTGAATAGGCCACGCGAAAGCCTCGCCAAGCGCACAGATCGTATGGCCCTCGACCTGCTTCGTGAGCTCCTGCATCATGTCGATCTCGCGCTCGCGCGCCCGGCCTTGCTCGAAACGATGCATGATCTGCTCGGTCCACTTGGACCCTTCGCGGCAGGGCGTGCACTGCCCGCAGGACTCATGGTGGTAGAACTTGGAAAGGCGAGCGATGGCGCGGACGACGTCTGTGCTCTGGTCCATGACGATGACGGCCGCGGTGCCGAGGCCGGACTGGCTGTCTTTCAGCGCGTCGAAGTCCATGAGCTGTTCGTCGCAGATGGACTTCGGGAGGATGGGGGTCGATGAGCCACCGGGTATGATTGCTTTGAGGTTGTCCCAGCCGCCGGTGACGCCGCCGGCATGCTTCTCGATCAGCTCTTTGAGCGGGATCGACATCTCCTCCTCGACCGTACAGGGGTTGTTGACGTGGCCTGAAATGCAGAAGAGCTTGGTGCCGGAGTTGCGCTCACGACCGAACGAGTTGAACCAGTTGCCTCCTCTTCGGATGATCGTGGGTGCTACCGCGATAGTCTCGACGTTCGCCACTGTGCTTGGGCATCCGAACAGACCGACAGCGGCTGGGAACGGTGGCTTCAGGCGTGGCTTGCCGGGCTTGCCTTCCAGCGACTCGATGAGCGATGTTTCCTCGCCGCACACATATGCGCCCATGCCGCGGTGAAGGAAGACGTCGAAGTCGTACCCTGAGCCACATGCGTTCTTGCCGATCAGGCCGTCTTTGTAAGCCTCTTGAATGGCTCGCTGGAGCACGGTCGCCTCGTGGTAGAACTCGCCACGGATGTATATGTAGGCCGCAGTGCACTGTAATACCGCGTTAGTATCCCGACATGCCCACCGCTACACTTCTGATACGACATACGTTCATCGCTCGCCCAGCAACGAGACAGCCCTCAATGAGCTTGTGTGGGTCCTTCCGCATAATCTCCCGGTCCTTGCACGTCCCCGGCTCGCCCTCATCTGCATTGACAACCAAGTACCGCGGCTTAGTATCCTTGTCCCAGTCCTTGAAATTCATAAAACTCCACTTCATGCCCGACGGAAACCCAGCACCGCCCCGTCCGCGCAGACCAGACGCCTTGATCTCAGAGATGAGCCACTCATGGCCCTTCAGTATCATCTCCTTGGTCTTGTACCAGTCGCCATACTTCTTCGCGCTCTTGAGGTCGGCGCCGTGGTGGCCGTAGAGGTTCTGGAAGATGCGGTCCTGGTCTTGCAGACCTCGTTGACGCTGGACCGGGGGTGCGTCTTGGACTGTTGCCATGGAACGGACGCCATTTTTGAGAGCGGAGGTGGTGGACGAGGTGCGCAGGCCACGGGTGGCGGGTGTGGACAGCATCGTGCTGGCTGTGTTTTCGATCAGGTCGTGTCCGTCGCCTGTGCGCGAGGCGAGTAGTGGTGTAGGTGGTGGTGAAGAGTAGGGTGTGGCATGCAATGAGGAGTCTATGACAGCCCGATTGCCGCCTCGCCGATTGGCTGCGGCGATCGTGTTTCTGCGAGACCCCTGCTTTCGAGATCTCTTGGCACGAACATATGACTTCGCTTCGCTTCTATTCTTCTTCGCACTCTTCCTCGCCTTGAATTTCACTTGATTGCGATGCTGTGTTGTGGGCGTGTATCCTATCAATGGTGCCGAGAGTGCGGCCGAGTATGCCTGATAGTACCGCCGACGAGCACTCGTTCCCACCGACCCATCGCTTTGTATGGGAGAGAGTCCACCTGCCGAGACGGCTATCGTTGAGAATGCTGCTCGTTAACATCCTTCACTACAGTGTTGGACATTCCGCTGGGGGGGTCATTCACACAGCCTGGCCCAAAGCGGTGTCACGTGCGGTTAACGAGAAACGGTGAGCAAAAATGATCACATGTATCTTACCATCTCCTGTTTGAGCCTTTCCGTACTCACTCTCACGTTTATGCTCCAAGACCGTAAATCCCGATAATCAACAGCCCGAGTAGCCTAAGATCTGAACAAGAGGACCTCTACTTGCGTGCCTTCCTGATTGGTAACATATGTGGCAAAGCGGTAACACGGCGCTCCGCCCCGCAGCCGGAAGCTCCCGCTCTATAGCTCTATAAAAAGCCGTGCCCGAGCTTCTTGTCAACAACAACGACTACATCCCCGTACCTTAGCAGTGGCCATCAGCAAACATACAGGACGAGAGCCAACAAAGCAAGAGAGACTTGCGACAATGGTGTCCGGAAGCTTGATGATGACCGCAGGGGGCGATCCGCCGCCCAAACGTATCAAGGCGTCGGGGAGATCTCACAAGAAGGCTAAGATCGCACTTGCCACGCCAGCAGCATCTCGCCGCTCTCCGCACACCCCTGCACTCGAAGATGTCAGCTCGAGCTCGCTGTTTGTTAATGACGAGACCACTACCGATGCCCTCGTTCCGCTCGATGCGCCTGAAGCTACGAGCCACGCTCCCATCACGACTGAGGCTACAGACCCCGTTCCCACCACCGAGAGTGACGTCGTCGCCACAACGGAAGCTATACGTCCGTCTGCCTTCTCGTTTGACGGAGAGAGCGAGGACGCCGTCATCCTGAGCCCTGCCGACTCCGAGCGTCAGTACTGTTGTGATCCTTTCACGGCGTATAAGCGTGGGATCTGGCGGCCAGGTTAGTATATACCTTGCGCAACCCCACCGAGAAATGGTACATCTCTGACCTCATGTACAGGTGATGGCGACGGCGACGAAAGCACCGACTACCACGACCGCATCGGCCCAGCCTTGCCACTCGAAGAGCGCTGGCACCTGTACCAATCCAACGGCGGCAAAGTGAGCAAGGCCAACATGCCACCCAAGCACGTCATCCTGGACGACCTCGCAGCATGGGAGATCCTCGAGAGCGACATCGCGCGGAGAGAGATACTCCGACTCTGGCCGCACGACTTCGCCGGCACAGGCACCATCCGCCACCGTCGCCCTCACCGCGGTCGCGCTGCCATCAACGACTCGGGCGCGGAAGGCGATCTCAAGTACCATTTCGCGCTGCAGGGTATGAGGAAGGAGCGGTACTACTTCACAGGCGCCAGGGACTACAAACCAGTCATCTACCGCATCGAGGCCGCACCAACGGAGCCCGAGCCGGCCAGGAAGCGTAAAGTTTCCCCGTCGTCGCGTGAGCCGGAGAACCTCAAAAAACATGGGCACAACCAATACACTCCGAAGGATCAGATGGTGAAGTATGGCGCCCCGTCGAAGAACAAGGGCAAGGCGAGGTACAGAGAGCGCCTCAATACCTTCCTGCATAAGGACCCGAAGCCGGATTGGCGAGGGCTGTACGGCACGGCTGGGTATCATGCTAGGAAAGCCAAGGCTAAGAGGGCGTTGCAGGGTGGAATGGGAGGTACGGTGGAAGCTGGCGAGGGGGCGGAGCCGACGAGCGCGGAGGTAGTGGAGGTGGAATTAGAGGAAGTAGAGGGCGGTATGTGGATCACTCAGGATGAGCCGGGCCGTGTCCTGGGTGAAGTGTCGAAGGAAGACGAGCCCTATCAAAGCCTTGGACGCTCTTCCAGCCCCGCCGAGAAAGTGGATATGAGTGATGATGACGAGGCGCAGGAGCACGACAGCAACACTCCTGCTCAGAAGGGAAGTCGCGGACGCTCTGTCAATCCCGCCGAGATCGTGGACGTGAGCGGAGATAACGAGGCGCAAGACCACAACGACAACGCGCAGACACGTAATCTCCTCAGTAACGGCATCGATAAGAGCATCGACAGCGGCAGCTACGCCTTGCAGCTCGAGGAACAGGTCCGGCAAGCGCAACGTCGGATCCAGGCACTCACCAGTTCCCTCACCGTCGCTGAGGGGAAGGTTGAAGGGCTCGAGACTGAGGTCGCGGCTCTGCGGACTGCTCTGATGGGCGGGACGGCTGGTAACGAGCGTTGAGAACATATCGAGGCGCAAAAAAACGAGAGCAGACGTGAGGTGGTAGAGCTTCACCATGAGGTCTCAAGCAGGCGGGAAGGGCGGTACCTGAGCTTCAGCGAGTGTGGCAGAAGGGAGAGACAGGCGGGCAGCCGTGAGGGTTGCTTTCCTGGTTTGTTTTGGAGGGCGTTGCCTGGCCCGAAACTTACGTATGACTTGCTCTAATAGCAGACCGACCAACAGAGTGGGCGTGAATGTTTTAAATTATCTTGCTCCGCAAGATATGCTGTCAGATCTATGTCCTTCCATGTCGTTTGCTGTCGAGGCCGTAGAAGTGAAGTCCTCGTCGTTCATAGGAGCACGTTCCACCCCGGCCACTCCCGAAGCATTGGCCCGCGATCCGTGCATCTTTCTTCTCCTTGACAGCAAGCTCGCTGAAGCCACCAAGCACTTCCCCGTCCATACTCACTCGTCCATCTACAGCCAATTGGCCCATCTGAGCTCCATCATCCCGCCAAGATGGGCTGGTACGACTACTTCACCGACCTCACCTCCTCCCTCACCATCGGCACTGCCTACGCGGAAGAGCGCACCAACGCTGGCCCGGAAGTCCAACATGGCACCGCCGACATGTCCAGCGGCGGGGACGTCAACAGCGGCGGCATGGGCTCTGCGCAGCAAGGACGCGGCGCCACGACCAAGGGCGGCGTGAGCACGGATGTGCCGGCTGCGGGGACGAATGAGGAGAGCAGTTCTGAGGCCGAGGCGAATAAGGCGGATAAGGCGAAGCAGCAGGATAAGGATAGTCAGGAGGAGGGGCCTGCGGGGCATAAGCCGGGCGATGGCGGGGCGGCGAGTGGGCAGGATGGACCGGAGGCTGCTGGGCCGCATGGGGGGCCGGTGAAGGCTGCGAAGGAATCGGACGATGATGAGGAGGAGGGTGGCGATGATGAGGAGGAAGAGGAGGAGGATGAGCCTGAGGACATGAAGCCGAAGCTCGAGGAGGGTACGTACGCTCTCGCTGCTCTACATCGCTCTCACCCTCGGACGACTGTTCGAGGAAATTGCCACTCCAGCACAGCAGTCTACCATCATTTGCATTGCACGCAAGAATCTGGAGAACAAGCTAACACCCCATCTCCAGAGTGCATGAGGTCCCAGCAGTGCGCGCCGCTCAAGCACCACTACGACGAGTGCTCCGAGCGCGTCTCGCAGCAGCACGAGCAGCACGGCAAGGCCCACGAGGACTGTGTTGAGGAGTGTAAGTATCGAAAAGATTACATCACTTGCGCCTCGTTGGCTGATCACCCGCTCTAGTCTTCCACCTCATGCACTGCGCCAGCCAATGCGCCGCCCCTAAGCTGTTCAAGCAGCTGCGGTAGACCATCAAACCGCGCCTCTCGAAGCCGAAGAACAATTCGCGTCTATCCGTCAGCTGTCAATCCCAAGGATGGATGGAGCGCAAGCACGTTACCCGGAAACCGAACGCCCTGTATAGCAGTCTTGATACATTGTACTATTGCTGCAGCTTTTAGAACCTTACAACCCAAGATCTCTCGAAAGCGGTGTGTTTCATATGCTTACTGGTCTCTGTCCCACACCTTTGCTGCTACCATTATCGCAAGGATTTGACCCGTCCCATTCTATGATGATATTTGCCTCCTCTATATGTACTTGTCCAGACGAGCGAGCGCCAAGCATACATCTTTCGGCTTTAGCTCGGTGCCGGTCTTTACCGAGTGACGTAAGTCCCCTACAGCCCACAATGCTGCAAGATAAACACTCGAAGCTCCCACAACACCCTTCTTACCAGATACACCAGCCACAATGTCGACCTCAATGCTCAGGAACAGCATCGCCTTGCGGACAGCTCTTCGTGCCGCCACACCAACGGCGACCAGAGCCGCAGCGTTCTCCACTACTCCCACTCGTGCACTGGCGACGCTCCCAGACTTGCCATGTACGCTCGTACAGCCGCCGTGAACCAGACGACGCAAAGCTGATAGACACACCAGATGACTACGGCGCGCTGGAGCCCGCCATCAGCGGCCACATCATGGAGCTGCACCACAGCAAGCACCACCAAACCTACGTGACCAACTACAACGCCGCGCAGTCCAAACTGCAGGACGCCCTCTCCAGCGGCGACATTGCCACGGCCATCGCCACCCAACCAGCCATCAACTTCAACGGCGGCGGGAACCTGAACCACACCCTCTTCTGGGAGAACCTGGCCCCCAAGAACCAGGGCGGCGGCGAGCCCCCCAGCGGTCCCCTGGCCAAAAGCATCGAGTCGCACTACGGCACCTTCGAGAAGATGAAGGAGCAGTTCAATGCCGCGCTGGCCGGGATCCAGGGCAGCGGGTGGGCGTGGCTGGTGCAGGATAACGAGACGGGCGCGCTGGGGATCCGGACGTATGCGAATCAGGACCCCGTGGTGGGGAAGTTCCATCCGCTGCTGGGGATTGATGCGTGGGAGCATGCGTATTATTTGCAGTATGAGAATCGGAAGGCGGAGTATTTCAAGAATATCTGGGGGGTGGTGAATTGGAAGGCGGCGGAGAAGAGGATGAAGTGAGGTGTGGTATAGCATGGCATGCTCGGAGGTGTGTGGGGAGTGGGGAGTGTGTGGGAGAAGACGGCAGGTAGCCGGTGAGGTGTGTGTGTGTGTGTGTGGGGTGTATAGTATCTGAAGACCAGCGCAGATGATATGCGAGAGATCAGACCGGATCTTCCTTTCCTTCCACTCAATCCCCGACGTGCTCCTGAAGAGGAACGCATTGCATCCTTCGTGATGTGCCTTACACAGTAAACGAGTTGTCCTGGAGAGGAGGCGAGTTGCGGAGAGATGACAAGTCAGACACAATTACCCAGCATTGCTTGCAGGGCAGACTTGGTCAATACAGCAGAAATATAGAACATTGTCATCAGACCCGGGAGACGAGACAGTAAAGCCGGCCGAACGGTGGGTAAGCCAGAAAGCATCTTCTCCAGGCTAACACCCATACGAAATGACAGACTACAGGCTTTGATGAAACGGTCCTGAGTTAGCCAAGAAAGACTCGACAGACTGAAGTGGACATGCCGCATACCGGACTCGACCTGTCTTTCAAAAGCTGTTACGCATACACAGTCGTAGATTCGCAACCGGCACAAGACATCAACAACCGAACTCCATCATCGTGTATCCCCTCAATCATCAAGCATCCGCGCCATTCCCATCATAGTCATTACTCCAACCACCCCTCATCCCCCCCAGCCCCACCCCCTCCACCCCCCAAATCCAACTCCAACGCCGGCAACGCCTCCACCCTGACCTCCTCCAACCTGGGCGGCCCCTCCTCCCTCTTCTTCTTCGGACTCGCGCTCCGCGCCCTATGCTTCTCCACCCTCTCCTCATCCGTCGGCCCCTCCCTCACAAACCCCGTCCCCCACCCATCCTCGCTCGCCGCGCCCACCCACGCGCGCAGACCATCATGCACGCCCGAGTAGAACTTCTCCTTGCACGTGCGCAGCGTGGCGCCCATTGTCTTCTCGAAACCCGAGGCGCGGAGATCGGCGCGCAAGGCGTTGCGGGCCGGGCAGGTGGGGAGGGAGGCGAGGAGGCCGTTCAGGAGGTCCAGGTGGGAGGTTATGTAGGTGGTGGCGTCCCATTCTACGCCGCCTATGTAGGGGGCTGCGGGAACGGGGGCCCGGGAGCCGGGGAAGTGGCGGAGGGTGTAGGTCGCATTGAGCGTTCTGGCGCGTTCTTCGTCCGTTGCGCAGTCGATGGCTGAGGCCTCGTCTTTGTTGTGTTTGGGTAGGGACACGACGTTGAGGTGGTGTAGGAAAATCCAGAAGACCTCCCTCGTTACGTTCGTGACCTCGCGACACCATAGGCGGTACGGTCGTGGCGTGCGCATGTCAAGGACGAAATCGACCGGCCGTTCGTCCTCTGCTTTCTGTGGCTCACCTAGGTAAGATAGAATGCGACGTGCTCGTTCTTCCAGCGTTTCAGTTGAGCTGTTAGCCGCGGAGGCGAGGAAGTTGACTGCACGACTGTCAGCATGCCATCCGAACCAGTTCTCCTGCCAGAGTTTGTAGGGCGGACTCACAAAGCACATTAACAATTACCGTCCTCGTCCCATACTCCGCCGGACCCTTCTTCTCCTCATCAAACAGCATCCCCAACAACGCCGGAAACAGCTCATCCGCCACCTTGGCCAGCTCTTCCATCGCGCGCTCCGTCGTACAGAGTCCCTTCAGACATAACAGCGTTTCGTGGAACAGCTGATCTTCGTGCTCCTCGCGCCACTCGAGCCCCATGATGCGGTGCAGCAGGCCGACGATCTCGGTCATGCCGCCCAAGGCCAGGAAGCTGTCGACCCAGGCCACTGTCTCGTTGCGCAGGAGGATGCGGAGTTTGTGGAGGCGACCGACTTCGATCTTGGTTGGGTCGCGGTTGGATTGGAGGTACTTGATGTAGTCGGCCGGAATGGCTGACACTGCTGGTTTACGTCCCAGTGAGCCAAAGGGGGACTTGGGAGTACCGGTCGTGGGTGAGATGGCAGTATTGTCGCTCGGGATGTGAATGGATGTTGGCCTACTCTTGCTCTTCGAGCGCTCTTTGGTAGGCGAGGTATCGCCACGCTTGTCGCCCTTGGAGAAGGTGAAAGTCCGACTTCGAGGGCGCGAACGTGACCGCTTCGTAGACTTGGCGTCCTCCTCCCTTGACCGACGGTCGTCCGGAGAGTCCCTCTTCCGAGCGTCCTCTGGAGATTGCGCGCCATCCTTGCCACCAGAAGTGAGCGACCCATCAGGACCCTTGCCAGCATTCTTCGAGCCCAGGTCCTGCTTGATGAAGTCGGCCTTCACTCTCAGCGTGAGCGAGCGCATCTTCTGCCGCATCGGCTCCGGTATCTGTCGAGAATGCAAAACTGCCTCAAAGGCGTCGTCGACTGCCTTAGGATCGAGACCAGGCTCCGGTGCTGCTGTCTGATCCCCTTTGCCCTTGCCCTGAAAAGCCGCAACAGCGGTCATCACCCTGCTACCTCTTTTCAACACATTCAATTTCTCCTTGCCGACGGCTTGCTCGCCGCTGCTACCGCTCACCTTGCGCTCTGTATGACTACGCTTAAGCAAGACAGGTCTCTCACCTGACACACGCCTGTGCTGCTCTTGGCTCTCCCTCCTCTGTGTTTCGTCCGACAGCCTGCCCTCGATGCTAGCCCTCTGACCGCTTACTCTACGCCCAATGGCTTCCGCCCAGCCTTCGTTGGGCAGCACATAGGCACTCTTGGGTCTGCTGTTGAGGGTAGGGCGCGTACTCGGCTGATCAAGCGAGCCATTGAAATTGCGTTGCTTGGAGGGTGAGTAGTCTCGAGGTGTATATCGGGCGATCTCGTCTGCAAGATTGTGTGATGACTTGCTATCCCGGGTGCTAGGTCTCGAGGATGGCTTGCCCTTGTCGGGGCTTGCGAATTGCGCCCAAATTGGGGTATCGGATTGTCCACCAGACGAGGAGGGCGGTGTAGCATTCTCCTTGTCCTTCTGCACGACAGCCGACAGATCTTTGCTTGAACGGTTCATCTTGGCGAACATGGCGGAGAGGTTGGTTGAGGACCTGGACTTCTTCGGGGATGTAGAGCCGTCCATCGTCTTGACTTTCACTTTACTGCTTGTGCCGGTCTTGCTTGTCTTGGGCGCAGGTACGCTTCGTTGCTGCTTTGACGGGGATGATGGAGGCGACTGCACGTTGCCTTGCCGTTCGCCGAGAACTCTCGCTTTCCCAGCATGGGGGTGGTCCGGAGGTAGGAAGGGAATGGATCGGTGTCGCATTGCTGGTTGATTATCTCCTGGAGGTGTAGCTTTGGATTTGGACGAGACGAATGCTCGGAGCAGGTTCGACTTGGAGGAGGCGTTGCGCTTGTGTCCGGGGCGGGGGCCCGTCGTTGCCTCCATGTTGACCGTTGTGGGATATGTCTCTGTCGGCGCCGGAGTGTAGGCTAAGCTATATGTAACAGTCCGAGTATTGTCTTGGTACCTTCCAGGTTCCCACACCGCCGAAAGTGGGAGATCAGTCGTGTGTTGACGCTTGATGTATTGACCAGGCAACGGCTTACTCATCCAATGGCCGTCCCGAACACCCATATGTCTCTTTTCCGACAAGTCTTCCTGATGAGACAATCAAAGTCCGGTAGGTTATGGTAATAATACATTGTCTCTTGACTTCCGATCATGGCTTCAACATCGTGGCCGAAGACAGGGGAGGTAATGTTCAAACGATCGACACTGCGCATCCTCTTCCCCATCGACGTCATGGTCAACCTCGAGTTCCGGCACAAGTACATACAAGTAGGCATTGAGTATACATTCAGACTTCTCCGTCTACTCATCTCTTCCCTGAGCTACAATACCACAATGGCGTCCCCCATCTCCGTCTTCAGGAAAGGCGCCAATGCCTTGATCACGGGAGGCGCATCAGGCGTCGGTCTCGCGGTCGCCAAACTATGCGCGACACACGCCATGAACATCATCCTCGTCGACAACAATACTTCGAAGCTCGATGAGGCCAAGTCTATGCTATCCTCCACGAAGGCGGGCAATGTCGACACCCACTCGATGGACGTAGCATCTCTCTCGGACTGGAGCAAGCTTAAGTCGCACGTTGAATCGGGCGGCACGAAACTCGACTTCCTTCACCTCAATGCGGGCATAGGCCTGAAGAGTGACTGGACTGATAGCGCGTACTTCCACAAGATCATGGATGTCAGTATGTGCAATCTCCTACCAATAACACCCAGCCTCTGTTCCAAGCTAAAATATCCCCTACCCCAGACCTCTTCGGCGTAATAAACGGCATCAACACCTTCTTCCCCCACTTCGAAGGCAACACCTCCGGCGAGCAAAAAGCCATCGTCGTGACGGGCAGCAAACAAGGCATCACCAACCCGCCCGGCAACCCGGCCTACAACGCGAGCAAATCCGCCGTCAAAACCATCACCGAGCACCTCTCCTTCGACCTCGCCAAGTCCTCCCCCAACACCTCCGTGCACCTGCTCGTGCCGGGCTGGACTTTCACCGGTCTTACGGGCGGCGGGAACGCGAAAGAGAAACCGGCTGGGGCGTGGGCGCCCGAGCAGGTCGCGGATCATTTGTATCAGAAGATGGGGGAGGGGAAATTCTATGTCATTTGTCCGGATAATGATGTGGGGTTTGAGGAGGATCGGAGGAGGATGATGTGGACGATGGTAAGTCGTATTGTGACCTTTGATATTTCGCAAGATACTGTTCTCCGGATCCCAGCGGCACGAAGCTGTACCATGGTTCGGGATTTTGGAGGGCGTACTTTACGTGAAGCCCCGGGTCGAACGTTTGAGCTATTTGCTAACCATCCTGTCCTTCGTTATAGGGCGATGTGGTGTTTGAGAGGTTGCCGCAGAGTCGGTGGAGGGAGGAGTACAAGGAGGAGGCGGGGAGGACGATGGAGGGGATGAAGCTGGGAGCTAAGCAGGCCGATTGAGTGTATGTTGACAAACCCTTCCCTACCTATAATACTTCGCAACTTGCACAATGTCCCGCCATCTCAATGTGAAGTACCGCAAGAAAACGCCAGATGTTCGGCCTCAGGCTAGACGGGTTCAGCCGCACTTCGTTTCCAGCATGAAACCGCCACACTCTCTCTGCGACAAGACCATCGCAGATTGATTGCAAACAAATCATAATGCCGTTTTCCTTCACAGCACCCGTCTTGGCTGGACTCGAGACCGCACTCCTCGTCTCGTACGCGCGCGACAAGCCTCGCCGGAAAGCCGTTCCCTGGCCACGATCCGATTTAGCCAGATGAGTGCAATATCTCGTCGATCTGAGACGTTGAGAGTAGCAGGATGAACATATTGTATCGGTACATATAGTAGGTTGGTGCCGGTCTCTCTCCTCCTCTTCCATCCCACGATTCAACGAAGAAACCTGCCTTTGCAGCTACACGCTCTTTACCGCTCTGCGAGCAAGTCATTCGTTCACTACATTCATTCGCAAGGGCACCGGTGCTCTTACACATCGTCATATCACACAGACCAGCCCAAGAACAGACCCTCCACATAACCCGTCTCAACTCATCAAGATGCACATCACCGCAGCCATCTTTGCCGCCGCGGCCATGGCCTCGCTCGCCGAAGCCCACGGCTACTTCGTCACCCCCAAGGCTAGACAGCCCGGTCCGGCTTTCCAGGCGGCCTGCGGCATGCAAGCCTACTACCAGATGAGCGGGGACATCAACGGCAACATCCAGGGTCTGACGCAGACCGTCAAGGGCCAGTCCGATTACCACCCAGCCGAGTGCAACTTGTGGAAATGCAAGGGCATGAAGTACGCCGACAACACTGTACGTACCACCGCCCTCACTTCCAACGCACTCGTAGACGCCGTGTGCGATAGACACTAACCACCCGCCAGGCCAACATCCAACACTACACCCCCGGCCAAACCTTCGCCATGAACTTCGCCATCCGCGCCCCCCACACCGGCTCGGCCAACATCTCCATCATCGACCTCAGCACGCCCCACGGCACCATCGTCGCCGCCAACCTCCAGAAATGGGCCGTCTACGCCTCCACCGCCACCTCCATCCCGGCCTCGGAGGAGAACTTCAGCGTCAAGATGCCGTCGAACTTGGGCAGCAAGTGCGCGGCCAAAGGCGCCTGTGCGATCCAGATGTACTGGGATGCGCCGAGTGTGGAGCAGACGTATGAGAGTTGTATTGATTTTACGCTGGCGGCGGCGGCGGGGAAGAGGGATGAGGACAGGTTGCATGGGAGGGATTTCAGCCCGAGGCCGGCGGCGGAGTAGGGGGCTTGCTGTAGGATGATGTGTGGGTAACGGTGAGACGAGGTCCAAGATGCACTGGTTGCGTTTTGTTGACTGTTTTTGTGTGGGTAGACGACGTATCTGATTCTTCGCATGCGTTGGATATGCACTGTTTGATTTCGTTGATCGTGCTTCTTGAACATGTGACTTTCACGGCCGGCGAAAAATATGTATGGGAAACGACTTTGATGAACAATGCTGTGTTGTACTGAAACGTTGCGATTGAATTATAGGGTATGGAAATCTATTAATACCGCCGTACCTCCATACAAAGCGCTGGCGTGCGTACACGGTCCATCCATCCATCTCTTCGCAATCATGGTATCATCCTATTCATCATCCCCAAACGCCCGAAACCAAACCCATCCTATACCTATACATCAGCCCAAGCCATCCTGCCATTCTTCGTATCGTAATCATCATAACTCTTGCCCCTCATCCTCTCGTCCGCTGCCGTAGCCTGGACGATCGCTTACTCCCACCCGTCGACCGCTCAGCAATGAACCCCCGTTCATCGCCGAGTGCACTTACCTCTCCCGCCCTCCTCCGCCCCACCACCGCTCGCCGCCTCGCCTTACTCGCGCCCTGACTCCCCCCCAACGCCGCCGACCAAGCCAGATACCACGTCTGACTCGCCCCGCCATCTAAATAATCCACCGTGAAGTCCCCCGAGGAGTTGCTGAAGAAGTTATAGCTCGTCACCGGATCTATAGTAGCCAGGTTAGCCATCAGAATCCCCCTCCATCCTCCACTAACTTGCTCGACGGGTTTGATGCCATTGGGCCCGAAATACGCGTCCCACTCCTGCTGCACGAAATCCCGCGAACGCGTGAGCGTGCTACAGGGCATCTGGGGCAGCATATGGATACCCTCGATATACTCCGGCTCGGCGCCGAAATACGTCGTATGGTCGATCTTATTCTCGAACAGGATCCCCGCGACTTTATTCCCGATGAAATCCGCCGGCTCGACGGCGTTGCTGTCGAGGTAGAGGTAGTAGTGCTGCAGACTGCGCTGCTGGACCGACAGCATCAGGTTCCCGCGAGCCTCCATGTCCACGTCGCCGCTGATGCGGCCCCACATCTTGACCGCGAAGCTGGCCATGGTGTCCTCGCTCGAGCTCTCCTGGTCCTTGCCGTCGGCCGTCTCGAGCAGGCCGTGCGCCCACGAGTGCCCGTGGTACCAGTCGAACATGCGCTGGAAGGGGAAGTAGGGGTCGTCCGGGATGGAGTTGGCGTAGTCGCGCACGAGCATGTTGACCCAGGCGCGGTTGGTGCCCTCGGCGAGCCAGGCGGGCCGCATGTAGCCGATGACGGCGGCGGCGTAGACGAAGTAGCCGTAGTGGAAGTGGTGATCGTTGTAGTAGGTGTTGCCGAAGTCGTCGCCGGAGTTGCCGGTGAGGTAGCTGCCGACGCTGACGGCGCCGCCCCAGACGGTGTCGTAGACGAGCGGGATCTGCATCTCGTTGTTGATGTGGAGGGCGAAGGCGTCTTCGAGGACTTGCAGTCCAGTGAGGGCTAGTGAAGTGTTGCCGGCGATGTCGTTGACGGTGTAGATGATCGTCGCGAACTTGGCCAATGCCTTGCCGTCATAGTAGAGACTGCCGACGTTGGTCTGCTGGGAGACATTTTGCGAAAGCTCGGCGTAGCCCGCGGCGTTGATCGCATCCTCAGCCGCAGCCGAGACGGAGACAACGCTCCCTAATTGGGGTGACCACGGTGCAAAGCTCATGTCGATGGGAAGATTCGGCTCGACCAGCGTCCATGAGTCGCCATGGACAGCCGTCGCCATGCCTTTCGTGGTGGTGACGAGCTGCACGTCAGTGATAGCGCCCGACGTCGCATAGGAGAGCGTCTCGATGTGGTGTGGCAGGGCGAACATAAGCAGTTGCTGACTCGTCACGCCTGCCTTGGTCCACGATATGGTGTAGCTTCCGGATTTGCCGGAGACCGACCCACTGATGCTGGCAGTGGTGGGATACACACCAGCCGAAGCATCGTACACGGATTCGGCATCCGTGGAGTTGGCGGGAACCTTTGCCAGTTGGATGTGCCCTCCGAAGCCCGAGGGACCTTGGATCTCGCCCGATGTGAGCAGCGTGAACGAGTCCTCGTTGTAGTTCGCGTTGGGCGGAGTGACGTAGATCAGCCAGTCGAAACCGTCCTGGAGAGAGGCTCGATACTTGTACGTGGTGTTGCTCACGACTGCACCGGCGTAGGTGAGGTTCGTAATGCCAATACCAGACTGCAGCATTGGTGTGGCACCGCCATACGAGCCGGTGACGAAAGCCATTCCTTGGACCAGCGGGTACGTGATCGTCGGGTTCTGTGCACCTGGTGCCAGGAGGTTCACGTTCGCGGAGAAGCTGGTAAGCGAATCCGTCGTAAGGGTTGTGTTCGAGCCCAGTTCCGCGGCAGAAAGGACCATGGACTGGATGCCTACTGGAGCAGCGAAGAAACCAACCGCGCCAGCGTCGATGGTCGGGTCTCGCGAGCCGGATCCGGCAAGCTGATCACGCTCGATGTGCGAGACTGCCAGGCCCCAACTGCTCGTCTCGCCTGCGCCCTTCGACCAGGCAACAGAGTAAGGATGCGTCCATGTGCCAGCAGTCTGATCGCCAAGGAAGAAGTTGGCATAGAACTTGTTGGTCTGAAGTCGTTCCTGCTGCTGCTGGATGCCAAGGGTAGGTACGGGGTGATCCGACCTGGAAGTGACTTGCGAAGGCGGTGCGTCGGTCTGGATGGGCACGAAGATGTTGCTGGCTTGGATCGTGCTGACATTGGCCGTGGCCGTCGGTCCACCACTGATCAATGTGGAAGTATCCACGAGCGAAAGTGTCGAGGTAGCGTTGGCCACGGAAGTTGGGAAGGGCAAGAATGATGGGTTGCCGTTCGTCTCGAGAGACGTATGCACTGCGCCTGTTGTATTCGCCTGAGTGACTGAGATGGTCGCGGATTGTACCTCCGAGGTTGTGAGAGAAGTGAGAGAGCTGTCGGGAACACTCGTGATTGTGTTCGTCAGGGTGGTTGATGAGCTGACCGTCTCTGTGGAGGTCACGGTCTCTGTATTCGTCGTGTCTGAGCTGCTGCTTGACGACAAAGCAACAGCTGAGCCTGGCGCCGCTGATGCCTGAGTACCGGAGGATGTGCTGGAATCACTCGTGGCCGAGGAAGCAGACGTGCTTAAGGCCGACGACACTTGGCTGCTGGAAGATATACTCGGACTGCTTGTGGTCGACGTTTCTGATGACGTACTGGCGGACGTCTGATCACTTGACACTGCAGCGGTAGCGCTTGAACTTGATGCTGTGTCGGTTGCGGTGGCCAAAGATGACGTTGATGCTGTCGTCGAAGATGCTGTCGCCGAAGTCAACGACGAGGACGAGGTCTGTTGAACAACAGCGTCCGGAGATGATGTCGACGGAACAAGATCCTCGGCCGACCCTGAGCTTGATCTTGAAGGCTGTTGCGAGCCGAAGGTGACCTCGCTCGTCACCGTTGTAGTGCTGAACAACGTCTGAGTGCCGTTGGTAGACGAGATCGTCTCGGTGTACACAAGTTCTTGAACCTGCCCGTCGGAGAGCTGTTGTACGGCACCCGTCGGCTGCCAGGCAACGGTGCCGGTACTTGCGTAGTATGTGCTCGATGTGAACGAGGTCGTCTCAATGCCGGGTAAGGTGTGTGGCTCGGGTATAGGGCGACCATTCGGGCGCTGCTCAGCGTTAGGAGTTGCTGTCGTGCTTGTGTTCTGGTAGGGCAGAATAACGTGTGGGAACGCTGAACTTATCGGGACCTGTAGGTATGTTATCAGCGGTAGCCAGTGCGACGCCCGCAAGCGTGGGAAGTGCTCTCTCATGGCCATGGAGTGCACGGGAACGAGTGTTGCGGTCAGTATGTGCGACTGCTAAAAGCAAGAGGGAAGGGGAGGTTGGATTGGGGAGCAAACTGTTGTTATGAATAGAATACTGTGTCTCGTCTCCCGCAGGTATCGTGATACCGCTCTCCTCTGACAGTATCCGTCTTCGATGGCGTTTGGTGGAGCTCGGGGACGCCTGGTCTTGTGTTCTCGGTGCGGTTTTCTCAGACAACGAACGACGAGGTCGTGCAGCTCGTCTCAGGTGGTCCAGGTCCGTAACACGTCAGTTGTCATGAACAAAGCGTTGTCTTCCCAAAGCGATGGAGAGTGGAGGAGGTGGATGTGTCTGTTGTTGAACGAGGGTACAGTGGCTGCAGGTGACCGACCCGTCGATGAGGTTAAGATGGAATGCTTGTTTCAGAGACGACGGTGTAACGTGAGAGTATGAGGACCATATATACGGATACTCGACTTGACGGTGCTGCCGACGTTGCAGTGCGACGTGGTCCAGCACGATGTTCACCTGGTAACCAGCGTTGTCGGTGGAGGAATGCTGGAGGCGCCAGAGTTTGAACTTGCTTTGAGAAATTCGGCAGTGTGATTCCGTGACGTCCAGACGTCGCACGGGGTGCGAGGGCGGTACCGCATTCCCGCGAGCGTACTCATGACTACTAGTATGGAGTCAGCCCTTCCGCACCGAGACTGGATTATGGGCTCACGCCTACCACCTTGACCATATGCGCCAGAAGCCCATCTGCCACCTTCAGCCCGCACACCTCCTCCGCGAGGGGTCCCCTCGCCATACAGCGGTGGCCTTCGACGACGACAACATACTTCTGCATCGAGTGTAGTCCAACAAAGCAGTCGATCGAAGTCAGCCACCAGGGTCTCGGGGAGCAAGCGGACGCAAACTCAAAATGCTGTGCTGTTGCCAGGATGGGGCGATACGGTAACCCGGTACAGACAATGCGCCGCTCCACGCCGAGATGCAGGTACGCGCCCGAAGATCGATGCCGACTTGCCGCATCAGAAGATCGCACCGGTCCGTGTTCATCACTGTTGTCGCGACTGTTCTCTCTCCGAGCATGTGTGATGAAGCGCTGGCATATCGTGACTGGCGCGGAGTGTCGCGCCACCACATCTCGCATCTTCTGTTTTGTTGTTCATCCGTGCGGGTGTCAACAAACACTTCCTCATCGTCGTTTAGCCGCGAACTGTCCGAGTGCAGACGGGAGCGCAGGGCAGGCGTTCGAGACAAGGCGGTCAACACAGGGCTGAGACAAGCAGGCATCTGGATGACGACTCGACAGCATCGGACCGAGACATCGCAGCCCTTGCGCAATACTACACGCAATACTACACGCAATCGGCAAATCCCCCCCGGCGCATACCCCCTCGATCGAGAGGGTGCCCGTACGATGTGCCAGCGGGAGCCGTTTCCTTGCGTCACGTCAAGGTGTGACAGATGACTTGCAGGTCACACAGCAGAAGACCGGCTGTTACAGTGATGCACCCGGTGGGATGCACAAGGTGGCTTCCTGAAGGCTCCTCATTCACGACCGGCCTGAAAATTGCCCCTCCACCGCCTTCATGAGCATCTGCCCAGCATGTCCCGCAGTCAGACCTAGTGACCCGCTCGGCTCGGCGATACGGTACACCGTGAAGGCAGTGAACACCAACTACGGCAGGGCATACCTTTGGGAAGAGCGACGCCGCTGTTGGGAACATCTCACGCCCACATCTTCTTAGGCATTGGGAAGCGTTGGATTGCGCTTGACGGAGACGACCCATCAGCCCGCCTTACCGCCGTATCCTAGGCTTGGCCTAGCAACAGACTTACAGCCACGAAGGATCCGTATACTTGAAAAGCGTCAACCGATGATGGACAAGCTTGCAAGCCCGCTTCCGGCACTCCCTCTCTCAGCAACACGATGGCTCCCGTCTTATTACCACACATCAGTAGTGCAATACCGGATCTCGGGTCTCCGCTCTGCCCACAAGCCCGGTCGAACGAAAATAACGATGCTCGCGACCTGAAGCGCATGTCTCCCAACCCTCAAGATACCAATACCACTGGCGTCAGCGTAAGATGTCCGTATGTGGTGCACGGGATGTACAATGTGCAAGCATCGGCCATCGCTTTTGTGCGGATGAGCCCAGACCCCGGGGAGACCGGTATCACTGTCAAGCGGAAACATTTCGAGCAGGCAGCCAAAGCGAGTCGCCGTCGCTCTGTCGAACCCCCGAGGAGCAAGTGAATGCCATGCTGCTCGCACTGCTCGTGCATCGGCGCACACCGAGGTACCGGTATGTCCGAAAATATTTTGCCGAAACAGCCTTTGCGGATACGATACTGCTTGTGACGACAGGCATCAGTACCGCTTCTACACAGCGGGTCCTCGCCTCAGGTGAATGTGGGTACTCCCGAGACCAACGGGAAAGGATCTCGGTTTAGAGATCGCTTCGGCAATATGGCAACGCCTAGTAGTTGCCTGCGAGGCTGCGTCGTGAATGCTTCTTCCCGCAGAAGTCGACGCAACTACTGCTTTGCGAAGCTACCATCGACAGGGCACAATTTGCGAGCCTGTCAGGCGCCTGCTTCGACGAATTTGGATTAACGCCTTTTGTGACTGGTCGCCTTCACGGCGCAGGGCATCCGCATGATGGCCCCTCTACCACGATCCGTCTTCGTGGCCTTCGCTCATTCGTACGGGCGACAGTTCAATTCGGCAAGGTCAGGCTGCAGCGAGCCGCGGAACGTGAGGGGATGAGGAGGCGTGGGAGGTGCCGCTGCAAAATGCAGCTCGTGCGCGCATACTGCTGCTACTGTACCATACGGTAGACGGATGGGTTTGCACTGCCGCCATCTTGGAGTGCATGTAGGTACCCTGGTATGTTGTAGCGACCGGGCGATCTGTACGGCTGCGTGGCCGCGAGCTTTAATACGCGAACGACGACCACCTTCGAACCTGCCTTGCCACGTCTATGGCCTAGGAGGATCAGGATTGCTGTACATATCAGCAATCGCGATCGTCAGGTACGGCAAGGTGTATCGATGTCGAGGAAACGGCAATGCTTTCAAATGCCACCACCACCACCACCACCACCAGATGGAAGCTGCCGGCTCACCGCCTCTCACGGGCTTTCGCGTTCCAACGCGACACGTCTCTTTGCATCGTGGTTGCCTTCCCGTCATGGTTACACAAGCCTGATGTGTGCTGCAGAGCACCTCACCTCTCCCCACCTCACCCCACCTCACCTCACCTCACCTCCTTCCGTCTTCATGTTGAGAATCTGTCTTCATCCATCCTCAACATCACTTCCAGTCTCACATTCACCATACCGCACATCCAGGACATGCTTTGACATTGAGACTATTCCTACGCTGCTATTGGAAAGCATTCAGTTCACAGACTGTTCCACATCAGACAAAAACCAGCACACGTAAGTGAACCCGTTTGCCTGTGCCTGATCTCACAACACCCACGACAATGCACTTAGAGACACAAGCGCCACCACACACATGCTATATCTTGACTCTTCCCATCCCATCCATCCTCTTCACATCACGCCTCAGTTCAACAGGAACTAACTCGTTCAGAAATTACCGAGCATCAACCCCGAACATTATCTTGACCATCCACTCCAGCGATCTCGGCAGCTACCATGGCTGATCGAGGTGGCCGCGGCAGAGGACGTGGCGGTGACGGTGGTGGACCTCGCGGTGGAGGGCGGGGTGGCTCAGGCCCACGCGGAGGTCGCGGAGATAGTCAAGGACGTGGTGGACGCGGCGATTACCACGGCGGCCGGGGCGACTACCAAGGTGGCCGGGGCGGTGGCGGACGGGGTGACTTCCAAGGCGGCCGGGGCGGTAGCGGCCGGGGCGACTTCCAAGGCGGCCGCGGTGGACCGCAGCAGATGACACACCGCCCTGGACCACCACCACGCGAGATCGTCCGGCCAGGCATCTATCTGTGAGTTACTCTTACGCCCCATTTCCCAGTCTTCTCCGGGCCATCGAGGGCATCATGTCACGGCTTCAACCCCGACCGCGCCAACTCACGGGCACTCAGTGGTCTTGAGATGGCAGGACCTACCGCTAACAGGACCAGGGAGGGCCAACCGGTGCCACCAACCCCCGCCCACATCACGCAGACCGAGAATGAGCTCGTCCGCAGCACCCGCGGCCAGATGTTCGGAATTGGCACTAAGGGCGCCATGGTTCCGGGTCGTCGTGGATACGGCACCCAAGGTACCCCGATCGTCCTCCGAACGAATTATCTCACGGTGACCACCGCATACGAAGCCAACCAGAAGGAGGTCTCTTGGTTTCGTTACAATGTCGATGCCCCGGGTCTCAACAAGGTGAAAGACGAGGCTGGCAAGGAGACGCTAGGCTTCAGCCGCGACAAGAAACGCCGCCTGTTCGATCAGATCGTCGCCCACTCGAAGTTCGACGGCATTATCTGGGCAACGGACTATGCCACGATCCTTGTCACGAACAAGGAACTCGCCGACGTCGGCCCTGCGACAGGACCAGGCTGGACCGAGACCATCGTCCTGCCCCCGCCGGTCGGTAACTCTCCAAGCACAACGTAAGTCATACTCTGGCAATTTTCTCCACATCGCTGGAGGCTGGCGAGTTGCTCTCTCATGCTCTCGATGTTGCAAGAGGCGTGGATCTCAGAGACATTGGCTAACCCTGATGCTCGTTCTAGGCAAGACCTACCGCAAGGCGCTAAGGACCGAAACACCGTCAAGTTCAACGTGAAGAGCGTCGGTAGCTACACACCGCGCCAGGTCATCGAGTACCTCAGGAGCACCAGTAGAGGAGCGATCTAGGAGGGAGCCGAGGATGTGGTGCAGCTCTTCAACATCATCATGTGTAAGTCCCGTGCCCCGACAACATGCTTTTCCGGGCCATTGTATGCCAGCTTGCCGCGACGTTCGGCCTGGAAGCCATATCGCGGTAGTCTGGATATCTTAGAACATAAGCTGACCCTGCTACCCATCACATAGGCAAGCCGCCCAACTTCGCGGCCAGCGTCAAAGATGCAGGCAGCAACCGATTCTTCCCTCACGAAGGCCATCCCGGTCACCTCGGTCAACCTAACCAAGGCGACCACCCCGGCTGCGAGAAGTACGAGCTTGGATTAGGCCTGCAAGCCATGCGTGGCTACTACTCGAGCGTACGTCCGGCGGTCGGCCGACTGGTCCTCAACCTCAACGTCACCAGCGGCGCTTTCTACAAGCCTATCTTGCTCGAACACTTGATCAACGAGTTCGGCGGACTCAGTGGGGAATGGGAGCGGCAGAAGGCTGAAGCCTTCATTCGGATGTTGAAAGTGAAAGCAGTGTACGTCAAGAAGGGCGCGAGCACACCGACCATGTACAAAATCAAGACGATTGTCGGGTTCGCGAAACCGGAGAAGAACGTCGTAGTCCCACGGTTCGGCGACGCAAAGGTGGTCAAATTCGAGTACATCGACTCTGAAAAGCCTGGCGCCAAGCCGGTTGCGACGTCCGTCCAGGACTACTTCAATCGCCGCCACGGCATCACTCTCCGGAGACCCGATCTGCCCGTGCTCAACGTACGTCAACACAGCGGCGCGGAGAAGCGTTCCAGACTGCTCACCTTGTCTCTTAGGTCGGCACGCGCGCCGATCCGCAATACCTGCCTATCGAGTTGTGCCCAGTGCTGCCGGGACAACCATTCCACCGCCTGCTGAACGGCGACCAGACCAGCGAGATGCTGAAGTTTGCCGCTCGAGCGCCGAATCAGAACGCAATGTCCATTGCTGGCACCGCCGATGCTCCCGGGAACGGCGTCCGTCTGTTCCGCCTGCGCGATACACCGGATCCGCAAGCGCAATCCGTCCAGCCTTGGGGCTTCCGCACCGGCGTTGATCTCATTACGGTACCCGGCAGGATTCTTAAGAACCCAAAGATCGTCTACGGCAAGCGCAAGGAAGAGATACCGTCCACAGGCTCCTGGAACCTCCGACAGGTCGAGTTCTTCAAGCCCGGCAGGTTCGGGAAATGGCAAGTGGTCGTGTTCAACATAAATGGGCCACGCGGCAGGGCGCTCACTATGGACGATCCGGAGCCTCTGTTCAACGAGCTGGGCAAGACTCTCAAGAACTACGGGCTGCAAATGGGCATGCGTGGGCCTACACAGACCATTTCGCTTGAGGCGTTGACCGAAAGAAACCGAGCGACCAACGATCGCGCTGTGGAGGCTGTCTACCGCAGTGCGAAGCAATACGGTGTCAGCGTACTCTTCATCGTGCTGCCACAGGCTGACAAATGGCTGTACGCCCGCATCAAGTACTGGGGCGACATCAAGGCTGGCATCCACAGCATCAACTCTGTCGGCTCGAAGCTCCAGAAGGAGAAGGGCCAGGGCATGTACCTTGGCAACCTGGCGCTGAAGTTCAACATCAAGGGCGGCGGCGTGAACCATGTGGTCCCGAACACGCTCATGAAGCCTCTGGACAACACGACCATGCTCGTTGGCATCGACGTCACGCATCCGTCCCCGGGAAGCTCCGCGGGCGCGCCAAGTATCGCGTGCGTTGTGGCAAGCGTGGACGAGCACCTAACGCAGTGGCCCGGCAGCGTTCGCACGCAGACTGGGCGGCAGGAAATGGTCAACGGGCTCGCGGACATGGTACAGGAGCGCCTGAGGCTTTGGGAGAAGAAGAACAAATCCCTGCCGACCAAGATCATCCTCTACCGTGACGGCGTCTCCGAAGGCCAGTTCGAGCAGGTGTTGACCGTCGAGGTACCATGCTTCAACGATGCCTTCAAAGTGTGCTACGGCGACGAGAAGAAGTGGCCCAAGCTGGCCGTCATTATCGTCGGCAAGCGCCACCATACCCGTTTCTACCCGACCCGCAAGCAGGACGCCGACACCCGCGTGGACAAGAGGACAGGCGAAACAGTAGGCTCCTGGAACCCGCCGCCGGGCACCATCGTGGATCGCCACATCACCGGCCGCATCATCCGCGAGTTCTACCTGCAAGCCCACCAGGGTCTGCAAGGCACCGCGCGTCCGGCCCACTACACCGTGCTGCGCGACGACATTAGTTTTGAAGCCGACGAGCTCGAGCAGTTCACGCACAATCTGTGCTACCTCTTCAACCGCGCCACCAAGGCCGTGTCGATTGTGCCGCCTGCTTACTACGCCGATCTGCTGTGCGAGCGGGGGCGCGCGTACCTCTTCAGCACGCTGGCGGAGAACCATGGCACGGATTCTAGCGTGTTTAATGCGGGCGGGGATGAGTGGACGGGGGGCGTGGCGGCCGGTTTGGCGGAGAGCACGTGGTACATCTGAGGGCGTGCGGGGCCTCGGAACGTTTAGTTGGGGAGAGATTGGGTTTTTGCTGGCACTGCTTGGGAAGCTCGGGTTGCGAAATGACACGGCCATCACGGGGTTGCGATCACGATCATTGGCGAGGTTTTTGAGCCTGGATTGGCGGGCAGCGGATTAACGGCCTATCTTTGCATAATGACTTTACGGACGACTGGGGTAAGAAGCTGGACTTTCTTTGGCGAGAGGCGGACCTTTATGTTGACATTGAGGTGAATCAGGTAGCTTGATCATGTAGCATTTTGGTCTCGGCTCCGGCACCGAAGCGTTCTGTACTGTCGCCGCTGAGCTACTCTCTGTGCGTACATTCTCCGGTAGATGTATACGTCGTTGTCGTCCTGTCCGGACAGCGCAACTCAAACGTGACGTTTTGCACATCTCTCCGCCTCTGTCTCCAGTGCCGGAACGCCGAATCTGACTCCGTGTACTTGGGTCGTGGCACTCGTGCTTCGTCTGCTGAAGCCTGCGTCCGCCCGCCGATCCGACCGCTGATATGCTCGTCTTTACCCGTGCGGTACTCCGCGTGGTCTTCGTATTTTGGAGCCGCTTGAGCTGGCCCGCTGAGGAACAAGTCACGCGGACAAGTCTCCAGGGACATTTTTGCATTTTGCACTCTCGGGCAGTGCATCTTCTGACAGACCTCAAGGTGCATTGGATTGGTGTGGTCTCAACCGGTGGCTCGCCCATCGCGTGGGCGGAGTTTTCCGGTGAATCCACTGATTGTTGCGGCAGGGTTGGCACTGCCGTCTGTGGCTCCCAGGATGGGCTTCTTCCTTGCTGATGGAAATTTTGCAGTGCCTACGCTGCTTGCTGGTGAGGTTCGATGGTCTCCAGCCGGCTGCGCCGCCCCAGCGTGTCATGGTGGCGAGATGTCGCTAGCCGTACGGGAATGCTGTAGGCGACCACCGACACCAGATCCAACATATGGTTGAGCCACAAGTAACAGACTTGCTGCCGGCCAATGATGAATTCCTACTCTCCCCTCCCTAAGGAAGCACCTCTCATTCTTTCTTCCCCTCCGGCGAGAATTCAAGCGGCAGATTCATCCCCACCCTCCTCGCCGTCAACCTCAACCGCTCCTCCTCACTGAAATTCACTCCCGGATTATACCGCTCAAGTAGCGTAAGGTACTCCCTCTGCGCGCGCAAGTAGTGGATATACTGCTGCGCTTCCTCGAGCCGTTGCTCCGCGGGCTTCTGGAGCTGGTGTCGGAGGGACGATGAGCCGGCGGTGTCTGGAGCGCGAAAATTGGCCGAGAGGGGCGCTTGGGCGGAGTCAGAGTCGGGGGTGGTGCTACTGGAAGGGGTAGGGGCGGTGGCAGCGAAATCGGCGCGGACGTGCTGCTGGATGGGTGAGGGGTTGGCGAGGAGGGAGGGGGTGCGGGAGGGCAGCTCGCGGAGGAAGCGGCGGTAGAGGGAGCGGGCTTGGGTGGCGGGGGATGTCATTGTGGATGGTAAGGAGCATTCGAGGGACTGGTGAGCCTTGGTACTGTACATGAGGTAGGTGGGGATGCCGCGACAACGATGGATTTGCGGGCAACTCGGGGGTGCCGTGCGTGAGGTGGCAAACTCTCGAAGCTCGACCTCACCTCCTCACTGTAACGATTCACGCTTCCGTCAGCGAAGTCCACTCTGGGTATTCCCACCCCGGTAAGACACACTCGATCGTTCCCGACTTTAGTACCGTTTGCCCTCTTTCTGTAGCAAACTCAACGACACCAGCGCCATACGGCTTGCTACCACAGTTTGAATGAGCGATGAGCGTTCGAGGCCGACCAGCCTGCAAAAATGGTGCCTCATGTGGCGCAGAGGCTCGCTCGCTACCATATCAAGATGATGCCGGGCCAGCATAGCGCAAGAATCAAGATGAACCACTTCCATTACCGTACTTGTCTGGCCAGCCCAGCTGCTCTCAACACATCCGCCAGCTCAATATGCGCCTGGGCCCGACAAGGCGCTCGCCTCGAGGTTCTTGTTCCGCAAACCGTCGCATTCACGATGACCCAGAGAGCTGCGCAACACGCTTCCAGATGGCCGTATCATAGGCCTTCATTATCGGTGCAGCTGCTGTAAGTGCAGGCAACAGCTTGGTTCGTCTCAGGCGCATAAGGTAGGTCGACGTAGCAACAAAGGTGAATGACAGGTGAATACGCGCGCGATCTGTGTCGTGTTACTTCTTCGCTGCCTAAAGTGTTTTGAATCGCAAGCTTAAAAGCTCAACTTCTCCACCTTCAACTTGAGAAGAACAGCGGGACATCGTTCGACGACAAACAGTGACCACAACGAACGCGACACGGTCGCTGGTCTACCAAGCACAGCGGCCAGACGACGTATCCGTCATGACGGCTCGCGAGCGAAAGGCACACGAGGAAGGAGGTGCTCCATCGCCCCGCAAGCGCAAGGATGGGGTTGAAGGCGCAAGGTGCGACAAAGGCCTTGCGACGGATAAGCCCGTCCTGATGGCTGACTATGCAGCAGAAGAAACCACGCACGGCCGCGACAGCGACAATAGGCATGCGCATCACGCTTACTATGACAACCGATGGACCGCGTCAGGCTGTCTTCAACACGGCCGAACTGCTCGAGAATATCCTCCTCCACATGCCCGCCAAGAGTGTGATCGGCGCGCAGCGCGTCTGCAGGCAGTTTCGCGACGTTGTGGCTACGTCGGTGCAGCTGCAGCGGAAGCTGTTCTTGCGCCCCGCGGTCCCTGCCATTACGGAAAGATGGGGGACCACGGGGCACGATAGAATGCGTGTCTCAAGCAGTGGCGACCTTCCTTCCGGCTTGACACACAATATTTTCGGTCGACTTTACCTCAAACAACCAGCAACCGTGTTCAACACCATCCTCGGGAAGCTCCCCCGCAACCTACCATCCTTCGAATGTTTTGCAGCATCCAACATGTTCGCCGACAGTGAGAATCTCTTCTTCGACAACAGCAGAGCTATGCTCGTCGGCGCCGGCTCGTGGAAGAACACGTATCTGTGAGTACGCGCTGGACAACCGTTCGTATATAGCGCTGACTTGACACCAATTTCCCTAGTACGGACCGCCCATGCAGAAATGCAGACTTGCATGTTCACTGGAGAATCGACGCGGAGCCTCAAGTAAGTGGCTCGGTGGATCTCACAGACCCTCGTGCTGCCACCACGGATGAGGCTTGGGGATACACCCTGGGTAGTCTTGTGGATGCCGCTTGTAAGGATGCGGTCAAGCTACATGGGTGTTATGTTGGTGATCGGCTCTGCACTCACCACGGCCGCGCATTTGACCTGATCGAGCAATTAGAGGCCAAGACTGGGAAGAAGGCTGTGGTCGAGCAGCTGTTGGTCAGGATGTGGGATGTCAGTCTGCCGAGTCGGAAGAAGCGGGAGGCGGCGAGGGACGTTTAGAGAAGTGGACAGAGGAGTGAGGTTGGGCACGAAAGGGGATCGGATTACGGTGCCGTGAGGCGCACAGTCTTGGTATACCCTGTCGTATGCCATTTGTGACGGCGGGCAACACCGGCGCCTGCACTGGCTTACTGTACACACCGTACAGCAACTTGAGCTGTTGGCCCGTGACGTAGAACAAACGATCGAATAGTCTCATGCTCAATGCAGGCCTGTACCATCAATACTCTGAGCTGAGCAATTTCATTTTCGACTATGGCCCCTATGTAGATTCATGTGAACGTGCACAGACCAAGCCCTTGAACATCGTCTCAGTGCACTTTGAGTTTATAAAAATCACCATGGACATCCTCCGCCTCCCGACCGCTTTACGCTCTTCCCTGCTCCGCCAACCGGCACTACGATGCTTACTTCACTCCGCCGTCACCTACGAGGCGCCTCGCGATGATGTCCCACCCCCCAGTCTCGCCGCCGCTCCAGCCCTCCTCACCCTCTCCTCGACCACCCTGAATTCCTACCAAGTCTCCCTCCCACCCACCAACACCCATCTCCGCTTCGCCAATACCTACTTCACCAGCGCCCCCCCAGAGTACCTCTTCACAGCCCCCTACTTCCGCTCCTTCCCACTCTCTCCGCACCCGGAAGTCGCCTTCCTAGGCCGCTCCAACGTCGGCAAGTCCTCCCTACTCAACGCCCTCTTCGGCCGGACAAACATCAAAGATGCGCACGTCAGCAAGCGGCCCGGCCGCACGCGCACGATGAACGGTTTCGGCGTCTCTGG
>NAJQ01000003.1:0-31766 GCA_005059865.1 Friedmanniomyces simplex
AATCATCCAACGTATCATCATTCACCTCATCCACCACACGCTCCAAATTCAGCCGCGCGAAAGTATTCACCAGCGTATTCTGAAACCCGGTCTCGATGCCGAAAATCTGCTTGATAATCCCCGCCATGGTCCCTTGGGACGTCGCGCCCCGGTCGACGACGTTGAAGACAATCCGCTCGTTGGGCGACGCGTTGGGTATCCGGTCGTTCCGCGCGCGCCACTCGGCCGCGAGCCACATCCCCAGCGCGGCATCCTCGACATGCAGCGTGTTCGTCCGCAGCTCGCTGCCCCAGAGCCACTTCATCGTCTCCCGCGGCTCGCGGCTCTGATAGACCCTCGCGAGCGCCAGCAGCGTGCCTAACCATCGTCCCGCGTAAGGGCCATACACCAGCGGCAGCCGCAGCACACAGAGTTTCAACCCGGGAATCTTCGCCAATGCCTCCTCCGCCGCCAATTTCCACTTCGCCTGCTTGGTGTGCGGTTTACTCGTCTTCTCCCCCTCCTTCTGCGGCGTGCGGCTGGGGTTATACACATGCCCCGTGCTGATCTCCACGAACGCCTTGACCCCCCTCCTCGCCGCCTCCTTCCCTACCGTGAGACTCAGCTGGTAACTCCGGACTTTGTACACCTCGTCGTCCTGCGAGAAGCGGGTCTCGCCGCCACAGTTGAAGACATAGTCGAATTCCCGCTTGCTGCTGACGTCTTCGGGGGAGGGGGGGAGGTCGAAGATGCGGGCCTGCGATTGCTCGCGCGAGGCGTCGGCTTGGAGGAAGTTCTGGGCGGAGCAGGCGGCTTGGTGCTCCGGGGCGAGGGAGGCGAGTTGGGGGAGCTGCTTGTCGACCAGGCGGAGGGTGGAGGCGAGGTGGTGGGTGTGGATGTGGTGGGCGAGGAAGCGGCCGATGTAGCCTGTGCGCGGCGGACGTTGGTGAGCTTGTTGTACCATGCGCTCATGGCAATGCTCGCGGTGAGAATGATGGTGTGAGACGAGATGCACTCACCCAGTCCCCCAATGATCAAGACGGCCGGTTTGGCAGCGTTGGCGGGGTCGGGGTCGGCGGGGCCAACAACCGAGTTGCACATCGTCTTGAGAGCGCTGTCGAAACGCCGTTGGGCTCGTGGATGGATGCACGGATGATGGATCGATCAAGCGGACAGCAACGGACGGTAAGGACAGGAAGACAACAACATAATAATAACAGGAAGCACTCCGCCGCGGAAGGAGTCAGTCGCGCAGGGCACTACTACTACATGTACTGATGATGAGAAAGGCCCATGACTAGGTACATGTAGGGAGATGTACTCAGCAAGCACCACTACAGCCGCCGATGCAACATACATACCTCTAGCTTGCAACTTGTTGCGAAATTGAGGTCAGCTGCAACAAGCGGCTTGCATCCCCACCACCTACAACCTAACCTGAATCTGACTTGCAGGTACAGTACAACTCCACCAGGCCCCCCACCTCGACAACCCGTCGTCCCACCAATAACGGCGGGCGCTTGGCAGACCAGTCTTGCAGAGAGAGCCGATCCGGCACGGTGCGAGTCGTCCGTTTCCGGCTTGCCGGAGACCTCGGTGAGGTGCTTCTGGTCGTCGGGCGGCGGCTGGAAAGTTCTCCTGCATGATACATGCACTACCTGCACATCCATGGGCGTTGGGGCAATGTTTTCCCCTGCAGCAAGAGATTATTGTTCGCGTGGCCTCGCGACGCACGTGCACGTGTCGAGAGAGAGAGAGAGAGTACCTTATATGTAGTATTCCATCAGCAAGTGCATATACGCGCCCTATGTGGATGTGGGTATATGTGAAACCCCTTACCACCCTTACCATATGACTGAACAACTTCGAAAGATGAAGCTGCCAGTCGGCATCGGATTGAAAGGTGTGTAAGAAACCCCGAAAGCGCCACTGGCTCGCGTACTTGCATGACCTCCGGAAGGTGTTGTCGGCAGATGGATGAGGTTCGGTACGTGGGTGTGTGAAACTGGGTACCTACATGTATATGCATCAGTAACCGCTGAAAGGGCCACGGCTCGCGTGCCTGCATATGACCTCTGGATGCTTTCTGGTCGGCAGATGAATATGTCCCGTATACATAACACTGTACCTACAAGTATACATGCATCAGTGACCGCCCGCCGCCGCCACCACAGCACATCCGTTACCAAGACCCCGCTGCACGCCATCGTCCACCTCCTTGCTACCTAGCCCGCCACACTCGGCTCAATCGACTCGCGACAGAACAAACAGCGCACATTCTCCTTCCGCCGCCCGCCCTCGCCATCCGTGACCACGATCTTGGTCTCCCTAGACGGCGTCTCATCCGACCCATTCGGCGACCCCTTGACGAAGAATTCGGCCGTATAAGCGTCCTTCTGCGCGATGGCGATGGCGGGCGGTGTCGGTTCGAGAAGGGCTACGCTGCCCGCTGACTTCTTCTGCTTCTTCTTCGTTCTCGTCGTCGTCGTCGTCACGGCCTTGCCTTTTCTTCTCGCTGCCGCTGCCGCCCCCGGACTGGCGCGCTGCACGGCGTCGTTGATGATGCAGTCGACGTGCATCCATTTCCTGCATTTTGGTGCCTCGCACTGCAGGATCATCTGGTCTGGGTTTTGCGGTTTGCGGTCCTGGCAGATTTCAAGGAGTTTCTTCGCTCGTCAGCCTATGCTGTCGCTTCCGCCACGCACCATCAGGCTGTGCCAACTTACGGAGAAGGTTTTGGTGTTCGCGAAGTCGTATGTCTGACGCCAGTAATACTCGCCTATGCCCGGCATCGGGCTGTCGTCGTCTTTCTCGTCCCAAGCGTACAGATCTAGGCGTCCGTTGATCGTCTGCGGAAGTGTTCAGTCTCCGGTCAAGTATAAATCATCACCACATCGACCCACCATGGCATCAATGATATCAAGCTGATTCGTCGGTATCAGCTCGTTCTTCCCATGATGCGGTTGCCGCCCCCCATCCAGGTCCTCCGGCCGATTCAACCACGCCACTCTTATGTAGACGTGTTCTGGATCGAGCGCCCGGACCTCCAGCACCTTGGCTTTCCACTGGGCCGACGGATCGATTCTCGGGTCTTGTGATAGATCGTGCTTAACCATGATATACTCCCCAAGGGCGATGCTCTCGGTGCCGACTGCGACTTGTTGTTAGTACGAGATCCCTGCACCCCGTTTGCGAGTCGTTGCGCCACCACATACCCGTGAACTTCTTATACCGCTTCATACTATCCCAGTTGGTTGTCGGTTTGATCTCGTAGTCGACGGTGAGACGTGTCTCGAAGAGATCACCCTCGGTGCGCACAGCTGGATCGGTGCCCGGTCTCTTGCGCTTGCGGCTTGGTGGTATTGTCGTCACGGAGAAGGGCTTGTCGCTGTTCTCCAGAAACTCCTTGAGACTTGCTCGGTCCTCATGCGACAGCTCTTGAGCCTGAGGCGGCGACCTCACTTGAGGCGCGGCGGGCGGGCTCCTCGGAGGCGTGCCATTCTGCTGTGCCTGTTGTACCTTTCGTGCCTTCTTTTGCGACGGGCCCGTCATCTTCGTCCTCATTGTCGCCGGTGTCCGCTAAACGTTCGAGAACTGTTTCGGAGGGTGGTGGTGAGAAGTTCGTGCACCTCAGTCTTCCAGGCGCGTCCGCAGGCAGCCGTGGGGTTTTGGCTTCACTTTCGTGTAGTTGGTGAGTGTTGCGGGTTGCTGGACAGCGAGGATCGACGCGATTCAGATTATGTACACGTGAACAGGTGCTGCATATTCAAAACAGCGCACATACATGGAGAGTCGATGGGTGAGAAGGGTCGGATGGACAGCGCGTCCGGTACGCGTTCTCGCTCGGATGACACCGATCCGACCCGCTCGGTCGTTTGAGCCGAATGACATGCATCGGGCTCCTACAAAGCGGGCTTCGCAGGTCCCTATAGCCTTTGCCGAACCTCGCTCAGAACCGTCACCAGCGCCTGGTACCTTCGCTCCCGCTGCTGCTCCCACTCCTTGCGGAGCGCGTAATAGGTATCGGTAAGGTATAGACTGCTCGATCCGAGCTCATGCGAACATGCCGTTTGCGTCGCGTACGTCAATCGAGGGAGACCGGCACGCCGCGGGCGCTACGAGCACCACACTCCCCCTCGACAGCACCCGTGCCAAAGGCTTGTTACCTCATGTTCCAATGTCTTCTTGCCTTCGATCACGCGCCCTTCACCATCTCCATCATACCAGCATCAAAGCGTTCATGTTGTGCTCATCGTTGTCAATTGATTCATCATCAGGTCAGGCTGAAGCTGCATCCGAGCCGAGAGGGACGCGACGCTAGTCGTCATCAAAACCCCATAAACCCAAAAGTCGACCGTCTTGGGGAACATTCGAACATCCAACATCGAACTCCGCACTCGCTACATGTACTTTGCCTGCCTCGAACCAACCCTCTCGCTTTCACCAACGCACCCACTCACCCCTCGCTCGCTACTGGTACTGTCGCTACCTCACCACTCTGACTAAACCGATAAATCCGAAGTAGACCTGTCGGCAGGGGTGTTACTTCGAGCCACTGGGATTGTGCAGCGAAGGGTGCTGGAAGCTTGCTTGAAACGGACGAGGGCTCAGCACCAGCTGTGAGGAAAGACTGCGTTTCAGAACATTCGGCAGCAGTCGTGGAACATGCCTCGTTCTCGTGGTACGTGGCGACCCCCCCAGCTACCGGCAGGGCAGCTCCTCGTTCGCAGCGAATAGCTTGCGCGTACCTCAGCCCCTCGCAGCCAGCTCTAACACCACATCGCAGTCTTGTCGTTCATGAGCCAGTGGGGTGGCGGACCGCGCTCGCCCACCGCCGAGGCGCCGCCTTCACCAACGACGTCGAAGCCGCCGCTTGCCGAGAACACTCCCACACTGAGGAAGCCGGCGAACATTGACACCATCACGCCGCAGGCCAGCGCGCTCAAACTCGATACCTATGCCAAGAACTCGCCGCATTCGCCTTCCCAGCCAACCTTCACCGCGACACCTTCAAGGGCAAGAGCAGACTCGAGAGCGAATACGAGACCGAACAGTATGATCCAGACCTATCAGCCTCCGCAGATGGACGTTGCAGCGGACACGCCGCCGGAGTTGCAGCCGATCTTCAGCTTCCTGAATAGCCACAGCAACAAGCTGTACCAGGAGGGCTACTTCTTGAAATTGCATGACTTGGACTCAAGAGGCAGGCCGAGCGCGGAGAGATCTTGGATAGAAAGCTTTGCACAGTTGGTTGGTACGGTGCTGTCACTGTGGGACGCCGCGGCTTTGGATGCGGCGGGTGAAGATGGCGAGGTCGTGCCAACCTTCGTCAACCTCAGTGATGCGTCGATCAAGATGGTGAGCAAATGACATGCCATTGCCGAGACGAGCGCTGACTGAGATATCCAGATCGAGTCTCTACCTATGAACGGAGCGCAAGGCGGCAACCTGCAAAACGTCTTGAGTATCTCCACCGCGGCAAACAACCGATACCTCCTCCACTTCAACTCGCTCAGCTCCCTCACGCAATGGACAGCCGGAATCAGACTTGCCATGTTCGAGCACTCCACGCTGCAAGAGGCGTACACTGGCTCGCTCATAGCGGGTAAAGGCAGGTTCCTGAACAACATCAAATCCATCATGGAGCGCTCGCGGTTCCCGCATGAAGATTGGGCACGTGTGAGATTCGGTGCAGGAACAGCCTGGAAGAGATGCTGGTGTGTGACCACACCACCGGATGAGAAGGAGTATCAGAAGGCACAAAAGACGCTCAAGAAGACATCGGCGTACGAGCGGGTCAAAGTTCCGAAGGGCAGCATCAAGTTCTACGACACCAGGAAGGTCACCAAGAAGACGAAGCCGATAGCGACTATCACGGACGCGTTTGCGGCGTACGCGATATACCCGCAGTCAAAGCCGCTGATCGATCAGTCAACGCTGGTGAAGATGGAGGGTTTGGTCACGATCCATGGCTCGCCAGAGTCGATAACGGAAGGGTTTGTGTTCGTCATGCCCGAGGTCCACCCGGCAGTCACCGGCTTCGAGATGATGCTGCGATGGTTGTTCCCGGTCTTTGACACCTTCGGCATCTATGGCCGGCCCAACCGCCTCATAGCAGATACGCTCGACCAGAGAGGCTTGATGTTCGCCATGCCCAGGGACAGACGTTACGGCTATCTGGACATCCTCGACGTTTCCGCGCTCATACATACGCAGGGCAGTCAAGCTTGGAGCGAGCGGCAGTGGAGAGTAGAGATGAAGAAGATGACGGCGACTCGCATGAGCACGCAGATGGAAGGCTCGCCGCGTAACAGCCGCCAGATTGGTCAGCGCCGCAACACCACGACCAGCCGGACTTCACTGCCGCAATCGAAAGGCGGCGTGCGCTTCGACGATGGAGCATCGACGGGTTCCGCGCCTGGCTCACGTTCTGCATCGCCCAGTCCAATGGGCGGACTGGAAGGCGACAGGCTCATGATGCCGAAGCGCACCGACTCGGCGCCTCCTGGCACGAATATGAGCCCACACAAGCGATCGGTCTCCGATGCCCAAGGCTACCGCAGCAGATACGACACGCAGACGCCTTCACGCTTATCTTTACAGACTGACCGCGAGGACGAGAACGATGCTCCGCCTCCCCCTCCGAAGCATCGCGTCGCGCTGGCGTCACTCGGCCGCTCTCACGGCCCTGGTTCGCTCGAACGCATTCAGTCAGGGGATGAAGTGCCTACCATGGCATCTCTAGCTGCCGACGTACACACCCAGTCGGCGTCGCCCCACCTGTTACCGCCAGGGCCAGTTCTGAGCCCGCCAGCATTTACTCACAGCCCCAACGACCGGCCTGCCAACCAGCCCTACCAAGCACCGGAGCTGCGCCGCGCACACTCCAACGTAGATGCGGCAACGCTCTACCAGATGCAAGATGCTGTGCGAAGAGGCAGCTCGCCGGAAGAGGAGTGGAGCGGGAACGTGCAGCAGCACCCGCAGAACCCGGTAGCGTCTAGTACCCTCGCGAATCGCGCTCTCGGAATGCCTGCTGATCGATCGCAAGGCTTACTGAACGATGCGTCACACTCGAGGCCACGTGATCCGAGACAGCGATTGAGCACGATTGAAGGGTCGCCGTTTGTGGGGGCCGGTTCGGAGGTCTTTCAGTCGCCCGAGCAGGCATATGGACCGTCGCAGATGGATGGGGCGGGAGATGAGTGGCATGTGGCGGAGGAGCGGCCGCCGGCGGTACCGATGCATGCCAGTCAGGGTATCGCCCGGAAGCCCGTACCACTTAAGCTGGCTGCAGTGCCGACGAGGTCGGATTCTTTGCCTGCCGAGCGAGCTGGAGTTGAGGGGAGAGAACAGGAGATGCTATCGCCGGACTCGCCGGTTAGTACCGAAAGTTTTGTGGGGGCCCTCATCGATCAGGAGGCCTTGGAGCGGATTCTGGATGGCGAGGATGCTCGCTACAACAGTATAAAAACGACCAAGTCTTCTGAACCGGACTATGCTAGCACGATCAGTTCGGCGCACGAGGAGAGGATCTCGGTAGAGAAGCCAAGAGCTGGCCGGCTGAAGACGGTCGGCGACCCGGACATCGCCGATTCTGCCGCACGCCCTCTCAGCAGCGGCAAGCTCGACACATGGGAGCAAGATCTAGCCAAGGAGGCTGCTCCGGTACCAAATGTCGACTTTGGACCTACTTTCACGTATAAGCCCTCGACAGGTAGCAGGCCCGGGACCAGTGGCACTATGACGCCGAGCACATTTCTCAACAGAAGCCGGTCCAGATCGTGTGACCGTCTGCGAGAGCACTCCAGGGACCGACTGAGTCGTGTTACGCCGACTGAAACTAATCGCCACTCGTACTTCGCCGGGGCGACAACGCCTAGTCCTGGGGCCATGACACCCACTGTGTCCGGTGCGTCGCCCTCGGGTACACCTGGCGATCGAAGTAGCATCGCTTGGCAGCCTCCTGCGTCACCGGCCGTCAATCCAGACGCCCGACAAAGCCTGACACCTGAGCAATGGGTGCAGTATCGAGCTGCAATGGCCGCGCAACCGCAACAGGCTCCCGCGCGCAAAGGCATGGCGGCGGCTTTCACACACCAGCGCACAGCCTCGGGTAATAGCATGCACCAGCTGCGAAGAACTCTCACCAAAACTCCTCCACTCTCGCGCACCCCGTCAGGCGACTGGACGCAATACGCCCCGCAAGGCCAGCAACGCACCCCGCCCAGCCGGCCGCACTCACGGGGCGCGAATGCTTACTTGGCTCAGCCGAGCCCGGGCGGGGGCACACTGTACAACAACCAGCCCACCAGCCTGACGGCCAAGGAGCAGATGCACGTCGCCCGCACCACAGGCTCGCCGCTGGTCAACTACACCACGAAAGCGGACCAGAAAGCGCAGGAGCAGCACCAGCCGGGTTTGTTCGGCGCTCTCGCCGCGCGCGAAAGGGAAAGACAGGAATCGGGGAAGGCGGGCGGGCATAACAATCGGCTGAGTATGAACAATGCCGCCGTGCAGCAGGCTATTGCGGCGAGGCAGCAGCAGCAGTTGGGTGTTGAGGCGCGGGCAAGGGCGGAGTATCAGGCGCAGATGCAGGGGGAGGCTTTGCGGCAGAGTCATGCGCTGCAGATGCAACAGCAGGCGCAGACGGTGCAGATGCAGCAGCAGATGGAGCTGTTGCAGCAGCAGATGCAGTATCAGCAGCAGTACGCGGGACAGGGACAAGGACAGGGAGTGCAGAGACCGGGTGTGCAGACGCAGGGGTCTTGGCAGCAGCTGCAGCAGGGTGTACCGGTGCAACAGCAGCAGCAGCAGGGCTACCTGGCGCCAGGCATGCAGACTCCTTCGTCGTTGTCGACTGCCGGTTTCACGAGCCCTTTTGCGCAACAGCAGCAGCAGGCTGGCTCGTCGTATGGGCCGAGTCTGGGACCTGGGACAACGCCTGGGACGCCGAATGGGATGGCCGGGGGGCAGTGGCAGTGGCAGCAACAGCAGCAGCAGCAGCAGCGGAGGGCGTGAGTGGGGGGTTTGGGGTCGGGGTTTCTGTGTTGGGTCCTTAGCGGCATCTGCTTGGCGTTTCAATGGGATCAAAGCCTGCTGAAGGAAGGCAAGAGGGTGGTGCGCCGTGAGGTGCTTGCTAGATGTATAGTGTTATGCTAGATTGAAAGGGCATAGAGCCGGTTTGGCGGCGAGTCTACTTGGCCACTCTGTCCCGCGAGCAGTACGTGCCGTTTACCTTGATTCCTTGCGTACATGCTCCTGTTCTGATCTGAGCGCACAAGGCGACTGCAAGGCTACCGCGGCGTGACACAGAAGCACGTGATACGTGGATCCTGCCCATCTCTGCCTAAGGCACCAAGAGCATCGCGACCTCACTTGCGCCTTTCGACCTCTGTCGTACCTTGGGTACTGACCCATCCGTTGCCGAACACAGCGTAGCAGGAGGAGTCGGTTCTAAGCGAACCCTCAACGTCCGCGCAAGCTGCTGCGACGCCCGGGTGTCGCAGTCGTCAGCTTGCCAACACCTCCAGCCTCGTCCGGCGAGGCTAGAGCCTGGCAAAGGGCACCCTTTTGGCCGTAGGTTTGCGCAGCATCTGACTGCTATGCTCACCGGTGAGGACGGAAGGCGGCCTCAAGGGTCCTCCATTGCCTCCACCCTCTTCAGCCGTGTGAAAACGGGCTTTCGCCATTGGTAACGGCCTCTCACCGGTGGGGTTTGCTGACCTTGGGGGCACAAGGGACGCATCTTGTATATGGAGGTGCCGCTTTCTCGAGGGGACAGGTCATACTCATGAGGCGAAGATGCTGGATGTTCTCACTCAGCATTGAGTGCTGCGGCCGCGCTGTACCACCACGAAGTTGCCACGCGCGCTGTTTGCACGGACGATGTGGGCGGTGTTTGCGGTGCGCGCGCGGCATACTGGAGGTTTAGACGAGTGATGAGGATACTCGAACTAGTTTTCTGGCGTCTTCGCTGACTCGGTTCCTACAGTATCGGCATAATGGCAGCACGGGCGAATAAATGCCGTCGAGATGCTTGACGAGACAGCATTGACATTGTCGTACAGCCTTTGGCCAATCCGCTGGCCGACGGCGGTCAAGACGTCCCGTGCAACGACCATGCAGTCCCTCTGGTCACGAGTGCCTCAAACGGCACTGCCAACACATACCAAAGGCCGAACGGGAGCGCTCGACTGCTGCCCCGGCTCAGGACACAACAACATCAATCCGATGTCCCAAGGCGCAGCTTGCCGGTGCTGCTGTCGCCACTCATCCTCAGACCGCACCGAAAAAGCGGTATACGGCCAACTCAGCCGAGTCTCTGGCCTTGCCAGGCTGGCATGCATACCTCAGGTTCACAGCCAGGCCTTCAACCAGCCACTCTCGGCAGGCGCAGTAGCATCAGACGGTTAACTTCTTAGGCTTGGCAGCTCCCGAGGTCGCCTGACCCGGGAGGCCTCTATCGGGTCAACTTCGGTCGGGTTGCCCTCAAGGTGCACTGACCTCAAGTTGCGTCGCCCTTTCACCGTGAAGATGCGTCATCTCGACGGTTTACCGCCCTTGTACTGCATCGCTTGTACAGTTCGTCGCCTTCACGCTGGATCGCCCCACCTTTACAGCGCCCTTGCAAGCAGTCTCACGGAGCACTTGACTGTCTGCGGGCTTGCCACCTCGATTCTTCCGTAGCACAGCCCCATACGGCCCAAACTTCCGGAAGGGCGCTCGATCGCCTTCTTGCCTGCAGGATTAGACCTTGGTCATCTTCTTCGCTGTCGGCCTTTGAGTGGTCAACGTTGCATAGTTTAATATTGACAAGGGGATGAGCACGCTGACCGCTGGTCCTGGCGCGCGGCATTGATGGCTACTATGCAACGCCACACGAGCTAGCTAAGGTATAAAACGGACCTCGCCCGCAGACGCGACATCAACCAGACGGTAACCTTCGGTCGTGACCTCGCAGCAATACTCAAATAGCGGGATGTCTTTTGCACGCGGGGAGTCATCGGCTGAAGGTTACGTGACTGGTTTGGCATATCAGCGCAGCCAAAGGTATGGTCAGGATAGGAGCAAGTTTATACCGTCTGGAAGTGTTATTGACATGTCTACAGCCAAACACTCGGCACCAACAGCGAAGACAACGTCGGCCTTAAGCCACACAGAACACCAGGCAACACGAACGAGGGAAATGACTGGCTCGACACTCAACTCGACTTGACCGACTACGACTACGACCTAGCCTCGGCAAGCACAGACGCAACGTACTTCACTGGCGCACAGTTCCAGAATCAGGATGGAGGCACCTCCTCTTCTTGGCAGGGTCAAAGTGGCACCGGCGGCGAAGACTGCTGCGGCCTCGAGCAAACCAATACTACAGACAACGCGAGTGGAGACTATGGCTGGCTCGGCCCTCAACTCAACGTGTCCGAGTATGCTCAAGGCTCAAGCAGCGCAGAGCAAGCACACTTCGCTGGCGGGCAGTTGCATGGTCTGCACGCAGACTCTTCAACACCGTTGCGGGATTACGCCTACTCTTTCCCGAACAGCGCACCCTCGGGTAAGTATCGTCCAAGACGCTGCAGAGAACGACGCTGATTAAGATCAGGACCCTGGGGCGTAGGGTCGCAGTATGAGGATGTCACGAATGACCTTTCTCACTGGAGCTTCGACGGCAACCACTCCCTCATGGCCAACAACCTCGCCGCCGACAATCTCGCCGTTCATAATGACCCCCTGCTCGCGACAGCACAAGGGTCGAGCCTGGCCGCCACGAATTTCGCACGCGACCAGCCGACAACAACCCTACGACTTGCCTTACCGACGCCCTGGAATGCCGTGGGCTTCTCGGGCCCACTGCTCTCGTCTCAGCCCAATGTAAGGTCGACATATCAATCAGCCGATGCATTCTCGTCGGTATCTATGGAGACAAATCGCTCCGCGCCACCCACCATGGGCAACAGGTTTCTCTTCGAGCCACCACCAGCTGCTCTTCGCGATTGCTGATGCTGAAGCTTCACAGCCTGTCACACGCCCGCGCGTGACATGTGACGTCGACGAGTGCGGTCTATCGTTCCCACGGCAGTACGAGCGCGATCGCCATCAAGGAACCGAGCACGGCATGGGCTCAGTACATTATCACTGCTTGGAAGTCGGATGCGGCTACCAGTACGGGCGTGTCGACAAGGTCCGGGAGCATTGCCGCAACAAGCATAAGCTTTTGCCGGGGCAGGAGCGGGTGCGGTCGTCGCTTGGGGCCGATTGCGCGGCTCTGGCCTGTCCACTTGCGGCGATGCTGGGAGGTGTGAGGCGGAGGAGTGTTCGTCGGCATCAGCGGCGGCGGCTGCGGTAATGATGGCTGCTGCGATGGCGTACATGGTGAACGGACGTCAATACATGTGAAGGCGTTTGGGGGGGTTTCAATTGGTCAAAAGGGATGGCTCTGTAGCTGCTCGCTGAACATAGTCCAAAGTATAGCCGCTGTATGTGTATCCCTTCATGTTTATCATCTCCCAATTCTTCTACCAGCACATGTTCGAATCTACACGTAAATGTAGATGTGCTTGCTGTGAATAGAGAACTTCGAAGGAGGGGCAATCCACAGAGCACGTGAGAAATGTCACTAATGCGGCTAGCGTGCACGGGAGCGAGGGTAGTTTTCCGCGAGACACCGCATTCCAAACTTCACAATATTCCCTTGTTCTGTAGAGCAAGTTTGGCGCACCAGCAGCAATTGTTGTCCTCCATGCGAGCAACCTCCACGCTACCATCGTTTCCGTCGCATCGTCTTCAGCGGGCTCCATGCTCCCGCCCCCAACACCACTACACAAACGGCCCACACTGGGCCTGAAGCGCCACAGCTCGTTCCTAGACACCGACGATGAGGCGGGTCTGACATCCTCGACGAAGAGGCTGAGGGTGGCCTTCTCCCCGAAGGTGGATGTGCGGATCATGGACGACTGGAGCGAGAAGAGCTACGACCTGGTGAAGGAGGAGGTGCGGCTGGGTATCGAGCAACATCTGGCGCCTGGCGACCGCAGGGACGACGCGCACTACGTCAAGCTGCTGCAGCTGCTCGGCCAGCATGTAGGGTCGGACGAGGCGCCCAGTAGCGGTCTGCTGAAGAAGTACCTGCTGGCCATCAACGCGAGAGTCAGTTCGCTCGGACAGTGCAGCAAGCTGGTGGGCGCCGTTTTGGACCTCGCGTGGCTGGGTCGCGATGATGTGCTCGCCAACCTCTACCTGCGATTCTTGATGGGCTTGGCGACGGCACACTCCAAGTACATTCCGTCGATCATGGAGAAGCTGGTTTCGCACTTTGCCCGTTTGCCGGCTTCACTTGGTCGGCTGCCTGGAGAGATGCCCGTACCACGAGCTACGATGTTCAAGCGCGTGCACAGAGCCATCAGAAGTCTCCTGCGCCAGGTACCATCGGCGACTGCCGCGCTCACACGAGTGTTGAAGGCCGAGTTCCCGGACGACTTGGCGACGTCGCGCTCGTACTTGCAATACCAGAAACACCTACTGCGAATGGTAGAATATCTACCGGAGCTCAAGGCGGAGATCCTCGCTGTCCTGACACAACGACTCGTGAACATCGATGTGCAAGTCCAGCTGGACCTGGAAGACCTGGAGGATGAGGCCGAAGAGTCTCTGCTGCAGCAGAAGCCAAGATTAAGGGCTGCACAATCAGCCTTGGGCGATTCGGACGACAGCGACGACGAGTCGGTATCGGAGTCCGAAGAGACCATGGCCGATGCCGAGCAGAGACTGCGCGAGTTACGGCTGAAGGTAGCCAAGATGGATGGCACGATGGATCTACTCTTCGAGTATTACACACCGCTAGTACAGAGTGGTCTGAATGCCGAGCTCAACGACGCCTACCACCAACTACTCGCTCACTTCGAGACCTTCATCCTGCCGAACCGAACACGCCACGCTCAATTCCTGGTCTTCCACTTCTCGCAAACTCTCCCCGAGCACGCCAACCTCTTCGCACGACAGTGTCTTCATGCCATCTTCGAGACCGGCCGGTCGCTACCCCTTCGACTCCACGCCTGCGCCTACCTCGCCAGCTTCGTCGCCCGCGGCGCCCACCTCCCCACCGCCCTCGTCCGCGAGATCTTCGCCGGCCTCAGCCAAGAACTGGAAAGCATGCGCAAGCGCTACGAACCTTCCTGCCGCGGCCCAGACAAGCGAAGCTACAGCGTCTACTACGCCATCGCGCAAGCCATGCTCTACATCTTCTGCTTCCGCTGGCGGGACCTCCTCCTCGGCGCCGAAGTCCCCGAAGACGGCGACGAAGACCTGAGCGAAGAGGACCTGCTGGCCGAAGGACGGGAGCTGGCGTGGTTGCCGGGCATGAAGGAGAACATGCAGAAGAGCATCCACTCCCGCCTGAACCCGCTCAAAGTCTGCTCGCCGGCCATCACGGGCGAGTTCGCGCGCCTGGCGCTGCACGTGCGCTTCCTGTACGTCTTCTCCATCCTCGAGAGCAATAAGCGTGTACGCCTCGGCAATGCGTACGTGGCGCGCTCCTCGTCGGCTGCCGCGCTGTCGGAGATTGGCCGGCGGGAGACGGCGATGGATCGGAAGCTCGGCGAGGCGCATCTGCAGCTCGAGGCTTATTTCCCGTTTGATCCGTATCATTTGCCGCGGAGCAAGCGGTGGGTGGAGGGCGATTATAATGAGTGGAAGGTGCCGGCGGGGATGATGCAGGAGGAGGATGATGAGGGGGAAGACAGTAGTGATGAGAGTGATGAGGATTCTTTGTTGGAGGAGTTGGAGGAGGAGCTGCCGGAAGTGGATGCGGTTTCTGTTAGTAGTTGAAGGTGCGAGGAGTGGATGCTTTGGTGGGTTGGGCGGTTCGTGTAATGTGAAGCGCGGCGCTTGGGGTGCGAAGGGGATGGTGGGACGTGTTATGAGCAGTCGACGCGGTAGACACACCATGAGGATACCGTAAATTCGCTTTGCCGCGCTTTGAGAGCGAAGCGTCCCATAAAGCCATCGTTACTACCATGGCTCTGGGCTACTTACTTATATTGCATACAAAAATCGGCAAACACCATCAACTTTCATACATGGCCATTCTCAGATCTTCCCCCACTGCACTCCCTCACAACGATGGAAACCCTCAAATCCCCAACGGATTCCCCGCCGACCCGGCCCCGCCCGCCCTTGTCGCCTGCTGCGCGGCTTTCCCCGGCGCCGCCGCCTGGCCCGCGCCCATGCCCGCCATACCCAGGGGGTTGCCCGCCGTGGAGACGCGCTTCCCGCCGACGCCGACGGAGTCCTTGATGTTGTTGCCGTAGCCCGCGACGCCTTGGCCCCAGTAGCGGGTTGTGTTTGTTATGCTGGAGGTGGGGAGGTTAGCGGGGGGGGGGTCCAGTATAGCGGGGACTGGGTATGTTCGGGGGTTGCCTTACGAGGAGCCCACGCCTTCCCCGACTTTATTCACGCTGTCTGCGATTGTGTTCACGAAGCCCCCTGCGTAGTTCCCCACGCCCGCGACGCTGTTCTGGACTGTGCGGTTGATCCAGTTCCCTGTGCTCGGGGCTTCGGCCGGGGCTTGGGGTCTGCTGGGTGCCGGGGGCTTGGAGACGTTGGTGGTGGGTGCTCTCGGGGTGACGGAGCCGGTCTTCGTCGCGATGTTGGTGGTTGGTTTGGAGGCGGCTGGTCGGCTTTGGGGGCGCACGGCGGCGGGGACGGGTTTCTTCGCGTTGGTTTGCGGTCGGACGGCGGCGGGGATGGGTTTCTTCTGCTGGGGCTTGACGGCTGCTGGGACGGGTTTCTTGGCGCCGACAGGGGTACGGGCTGGGGTTGGCATTGTGGGAGTGGGTGGTGTGGTGGGGTGGTGTGGTGTAGGTGGAGGAGTATGAATTCGGGAACAGCGGGAAGAGTACAGTGTATAGTGTATCGCTTGAAGTCTGGAGCGTGTTGCGACGAGTTCCCAGTTTGTTTGGGGAGGCTGAGGTGCATGTGGCTTTCGCGTAATCTACGTCAGATCTGATATGATCCTGGGCCGCGGGCCGTCTTTCGGTGACGCAGGTCCATCCTTAGCGCCATCTCCCAAACCCCCGTCGACAGCGGGCACATCCGTCGACGCCTCCAAGAAAGACTTCATTTCCGGCCAGAGACGACATTCGCATATTCCGGGTTGTTGTGATGCTCGCTTGATCGTTCCAGTAATTCTACTGTCCTCTTCTATACGTGACCGGGTCTAACAAGCTCGACAGGCGCTGGTCTCGCCCCCAGAGGCAACATACCGGGAGCATTTGGTCGAGAAGCATCGCGATGATTTCAACGGACCGTCTCATTCTGTCAAGACTGTCGAGACTGCTGGAGATGCGGATCTGGGAGGCAAGCACGCTAAATACGTAAGGTCACCGACAGTCCAGGTGAGTCCTCGAATACTTCCACACCGCATCTTCCACTTCCCACCTACACCAACTCCCTGTCTTCGAGCATCGTCGAAATTCGACACCAGCAAGATGTCTCGGGACTATGCTAAGCAGAAGCGCAAGGCTTCCTCAAAGTCAGGCTCGTTCTCCGACGAACCGACCTCGCCGACCGACAGCCTTCCCCTGCTGCGCTGGACGACGACCACTTCCACGACCAACCCAACGCCGAGTCTCCCGAGCACGCCATCGCAATCGTTCAGTCCCCGCTTCAGCTACGAAAGCTACGACGAGGCTGGCGAGGCCGACCTCCTACCGACTGTCAGCCAACTCAACAGCCCTCCTCCATCTCAGCAGCTCAGCCGGCGCAACAGCTCGTTCTCCGAGAGTACGTCTTCCTCGGATTCTGCTCGAGTAGATCACGTTGACATCAAAGAAGAGTTACTGAACAGATTACTCGACCCCTCGCTCAGACGCGAGCATTTCAGATCAAGGCCGAGAGTCAAAAACGGTTCGTATCCTTAGACTTCATTGCACAAGCTTACGTTATACTAACGAGAACTCCAGCGGGTGTCCTTGAAAAAGAGCACACCTCAAAGCTCACAAAGTTCTGGGATCTGGTGTACGGAAAGGACGATAACGTCCCGCTTCCGAGCATCGCAGAGCACCCTGTCCCCCAGCCTCCATCTCCGGCATCCACAAGCTTTGGCGAGAAGCTCAAGCGAGTTTTCCGCAACCCTATCATCAAGATGGACGCCACCAAATTCGCTCCCGCCCCTTTCGAAGGCCCCAACAGACAGCGGCAAATTCAGGATGCGAGAGACATGTACCAGGCCGTAGTACGCAATGCGGAGCGCTCAAACACTGAGGTGCCGCCATACGACTTCCTGGAGCTCATCGGCAAAGGCGGGTATGGTCGCGTCTACAAGTGCAAGAAGCGCGGCACGGGCACGCTTGTCGCCGTTAAAATCATCAACATTGACGACGCTGACTTTCAGGAACACGTCCTCGACAAGGACAACACCATCAGCAGCTTTCAAAAAGAAGTTGCCATTCTGCAACAGCTCAAAGACAACAATGCCAAGAACATCAACCTCATCCACGATGCGTTTGACATGCACAACCAGCTCTGGATCGTGAGTGATTACTGTACGGGAGGTAGCCTGCGCACACTCATGCGAGCGAATCCGCGCAAGGGCTTCGAGGATCATTACATCATCCCAGTCGCTCGCGAGCTTGCAGTTGCGGTCAAGAGTGTGCACGACATCGGCGTCATACATCGAGACATCAAGTGTGCCAATGTGTACGTTAACGAAGAAGGCGACATCCAGCTCGGCGACTTCGGCATTGTTGGAGATGTGGATGATGGCTCGTCAAAGCGCAGAACCATCGTCGGCACGCCGCACTACTTGCCGCTTGAGATGCATACCTCGCGGTCACATCTGACAGACGAAGCATACGGAACCGAGATCGATATCTGGTCGTTTGGCATCACCGTCTATGAAATGGCCACCGGTCTTCCACCATACACAAATGTCCCGCCAGATCGATTGGCCGAAGCGACTGCAAATGCACCACGCCTGGAAGGCGGCGAATACTCCGACGGGTTGCGGGACTTTGTCGCCTTCTGCTTGAACGGGAACCCGAAAGAGCGACCTTCCGCGGCAGAAGTGTTGAAGCACCCGTACATTGCCAACACGGAGCAGAAATACCCGACTCGTGGTCTCGTGAAGCTCATCGAACGCTACGCAGTCTGGGAGTACGGTGGCGGACAGCGGCAGTCTCTGTTCTTCGCTGGAGGCGCAGCGGCACCGGTGGTTCCCAAAGAAGTCACGAAGCCCGCTGACGACGATGATGCACTGGATTGGAACTTCAGCACCTCTGACACCTTCAACGCCGATTTCGGCAAGCGTTACAGCCAGATGGTCGCCATACATGATCTCGCAGAGTCTCAATTTGAGGCGCCGGCAGGAGCCGGTTTGCCGCCCATCGTAACGAAAGATCTGTCTCGCTTCGAAGAAGTCGAGCAGCACTTCAAGGAGCTAAGTGCGAATCGGGGCGAGCGCTCACTTGACCGGCTCTTTAACCCAGATGAAGCGCCCTACGAGTTGCACACACCGGTGGATGACAACGACTCGGCGGAGCCGCTTTCCGATCTCCCGCTGCGTAATATGGCGGGACCGGCTGCGATGCGTGAAAGTTTGATTGATCTCGACGACGCTGCCGACCTTGACCTGGCCGCTCCGACATTCAATTTCGATTTTGGTGATATGCCAACTCTCAAAGCGCGGACTTCCCGGCAGGGTGGACGCGAGGATGCAGGAGAGGACGAGTTCGACTATGATGCGAACAAGAGTGATGAGCGACGAGCGACAATGGAGTGGACCTTCCCGTCCGTAGCCGCGGCCGCGGAGAAGAAGCGTACTACCATGGACTGGACGTTCCAGACAGCTGTGCCGGCTGAACCCGACGAGCCCGAGGTACCCATGAATCTGCCCCCTGCCGGGTCAGATGGACTGGCGCCCGGCTTCCGTCCTACTCTCAAGCATACCACTACTGTACCAGGCGGGCAATTTGGAGACTTCATTCACCCCGCCCAGGCCTTGCTGCCCACGTCTTCGTCCCCGGTCAGGGACTCGGTGGGCTCCATGATCGACCTCGACATGGGTTTGGCGGATCCCACCGAGATCAGTCGGCCTTCGACGGCACACTCATTCGCTGGCTCGGCGATGACTGACATGACGTCCGGCAACCCCTTCGATCTCGAGGACGACCCGGAGCAGAACGAGCTCGATCGCAATCGTTTCTCATACCACAAGCAATGGCAGTCCGAGGGCGGCCACACCAATCGTCGCAGCTACAAGCACATGCCCATGCACTCGCGCGGCAGCAGCCTGACAAGCACAGACTCGGAGTTGGATAGGATCTCCCGCGAGCCAGACATGGGCGACATCTTCGACTACGACTACACCCACAAGATGTCCTCAGACCCCATGCGCACGCAGGTAGCCTTACAGTTACCGGACGAGGACACAACAATGAACCACTGGCCAAATTTCGGCACCGACTCAGGCCTGGACGAGAGCCCGCGCTACACAGCCACGTACGCGCCCCGACCCAGCGACCCGGACTACCCCCTCCAACAAAGCCTGCGCACCACCAACGGCCTCGCCTCCCACCCCACCTCGGTGCCGCGCGCCGAAGGCAACGCTTCCTCCCGGACTCCCCAGCGCGAGCTCGACTTCCCGGACCCCGTGGTTCCGCATCCGGACGCCTTGCTCGAGAACGCGGATCCGCAGGTCGTGGTCGCGGAGCTGGATCGATTGCTGGAGGATTTGGGGGTAGGTCTCCGGGCGACGGCGAAGGCGTTGCAGTTGCATGGGGGGTGGTTTGGGGAGGAGGTGGGGTCGTCGGAGACGGATAGTGGGATTGAGAGTAGTGCGGCGCCGACGACGGGGGATGAGGATGGCTTTTGAGGTCTGTACTTCCTGACGCCTTTGAAATTGTGAAGGGATTGGCGCTTTTTGGGGGCGGGTGGGCGGATTATCGCATGGCGTTGAGGTGGGCATAGGAGGGGGACATGGAGAGGTATGATACCCAACTGTTATGCTGTATCATAGATTAGCTTTGCAGGGTATGTGCACGATGGGTAAACCTTTTGACCAAGCTGCCGTCACTATCAGTGAGCCATCTTGGTGCATGGACCGGACGTGCGGGATAAAAGCTGAAGCTGCTGCTGACCTGTCGAAAGCTTCCTCGGCGAGGGACATGTATAAGGTATGGAGCTCTCCTCGGGACAAACTATATGTACTACGAACTTCTCCTGCCTACTCGATAACTAGCCTTCTCTGCACAGAAAGAGAACCCTCGTAATCTGGCCACTGTAACACTACATCTAGAGAAAAGGACAAGGCTCAAGAAAGAATCAAGACCGAGTCCACAGCGGCCAGCAACGTGCACTCGGATGCCGTGAGCTTCGATGGCAGCACAGGTAGGACCCAAATCGAAAATGCGGGAAAAAGGAAGGCTCTGGACTCTCGAGGCACACAGCTAACCGTACCTTACTTTCCATAGAGGACACCGCAGATCAAGACGTCCCCCAGAGCGAGCCGGGAGTCACCGTGGGACGACAGGGCCGGGATTGAAGTTTTGCCTGGATGTTCCCGCTCGCTGCACACCGGCAGTGGCGTGCGGACCGGAGTGTTGTGGTCTGGAAGCCATGAGAGTGACGGTGGCAGACCAGAGCCAGAACGGGAATGCCGGGAGACCTTCTTACAAGTGTGGTGGTTGCGGAGATTGGGTGACGTGGGACGATGATATTGGGATCAATATGCAATACGTTTGCTTGCTATTGTAAGATTCCTAGTCGTGAGGATCGGATGGGGCGTCAGAGTGGGAGAGCCGGGCAGGGCGTTCTGGACCGCATGGGCTTATGCATGTATACAAAAGCGTTGCTTCTCGGTATCAAGCTATGGACCGCGTACCGGCTCGCGCTATCAGCCATTACAAGGACATCCGTCCAGTGTTGCAACACGGAACGACATAGATCTAGAGATCTCGAGTCAGCCTTCAGCGTCCTCCTCACAGGGATCTGCGCAAGTCGGGGAAGGGCGAGGGTTGAGATCAGAAGTCCATATAGATCATCGAGATGCGAGGCATCTCTGACATAAGAGGTACCAGAAAATAGTAAATTGTAAATGTATATCATCATTCAAAGGCAGGCGAGAGGAGGGCGAACGTACGTACCATACTGGTGCGGTGCTTGTGCACACCCGGCGTGAAGTGCAGGCACCCTGGAGAGGCTCACTTGCGTTGATGTAGGTGAACGGGAAGTCGATGAAGTCTCAGTCGGGAGAATTTACTCCTCGACGGGAAGCACGGACGTTGCCGCTCCCGCGCTTTTCGCCGCCAAGCCCGACGCACCTCTCGAAATCTCGAACCTCACTGAAGCGTACGAGAGCACCATCGATCTCTCGACAACAACACCGCCATCATGGGTCGCCTCCACAGCAACGGAAAGGGCATCAGCGCCTCCGCCATCCCGTACTCGCGCACCCCGCCGTCATGGCTCAAGATGACCCCGGACCAGATCGAGGACCAGATCTGCAAGCTCGCACGAAAGGGCGCGACGCCGTCGCAGATTGGTGTGGTCTTGAGGGATAGCCATGGTGTTGCGCAGGTCAAGATCGTTACTGGTGAGAACCACGAACAATACTGAGAAGGGTGGTGAATGGGTGAAGGACGGTCATGCTAATGCGAGATACGTACAGGCAACAAAATCCTCCGAATCCTGAAAGGCAATGGTATGGTATACCCTGTGTGAAGACGCCGAACACAGAGGAGCAGCAAGTGCTCGTAGGAGAAGAAAGACACAATGCAGCTCCTTCTGCCACAACACCACACATTACGCCTCTGCATCGGTCCCAGACTGACAGAGTGATTTCTGCACCACAGGCCTCGCCCCGGAAATCCCCGAGGACCTCTACATGCTCATCAAGAAGGTACCCTCCCACCCCCAATCCCTCTTCTCTCTTCCCAACCCCCGCCATACAAGGGCTTGCTGACAGACATGCTCTCCTCCCCAGGCCGTCGCCGTCCGCAAGCACCTCGAGCGCAACCGCAAGGACAAGGACAGCAAATTCCGCCTCATCCTCATCGAGTCCCGCATCCACCGTCTGTCCCGCTACTACAAGACCGTCGGTGCCCTGCCGCCGACCTGGAGGTACGAGAGCGCGACGGCCAGCACGCTCGTGGCATAGACGAAGCAAGGAGGGAGTGAAGCCGCTGAGGGGAGAAGGTGTTACGAGGAAGCATGGCGTCGGGAGCGCGGAGTGTTCTCGCTCGACTTCGAAGAGAGCCTGCGGGCTGGGCAGTAGGGCCGTATGCTATACCAGCATAGCTTACCTTTTAACGCGAAGGCAAATCCCAAAATTGCGGCAACAGTCCCTGTGCGTCAACGTTCCTTGCTATGATGCTCGAAGTACGCCATGATGCTGTATCGCGCGTAGAACAATCATCGCACTCACAAGCATCGCTACATTCCCATCCGCACCACGCTCGTCCTGCTGCAGCGAGATGGCTCTCCAAAGTCATCTGGAAGATCTGATGCACGAGTCCTGCCAGGCGGTACTCGAAGGGCTCGTCTGGAAACGCCACGGTGACCAACAAAATGTCAGAATCACCGGTTCAGGTATTAACAGCCGAAGCTTTCACGCATCAAACCAAAATCATCAGCATCGCCTATGTATCTGTGCCCCACTACGAATTCCCTCATCAACTACTAGAAAGGGTATCACGCAACCTCCCCACCACACACATGCCGAAAGGGAAACATGCACAAAATCCAGTCTTGACCCGAAAAATCGGAGCTTCTCAGTCCCACTCCCTTAATCTTCTCCTCCACCTCACTCAATCAAGAAAGGACAATCACCAGTTCGAATCCCTCCCTGCCCCGCCCTCCGTACTCCCCACCGCCGCCTCCTCCCCATGATCCCCCGTCCCGCGATCCGCCGCCGCCGCCGCCTCCCCACCACCATTACCATTACCAGTCGCGCCGTAGTCCTGCGCACGCTTCACGCCCTTGGGCTCTCCGGTAAGGTCCTGCCACGTAGCCCCGAACCTCCTCCCCGTGGAAGCGAGTAAGCCTTCCTCTTCCGCCTCGCGGTCGTCATCGTCATCTGCCGCTTCGTCGAGCTGTGGGACGCGGAAGAGCATGACGACGAAGACGATGAGGAAGATGCCCAGGAAAGCGAATTGGGCGTAGAAGTTTATCAGGCCTAGGAAGGGGAAATTGACCATGATTCGGTTTAGGAAGGTGGATCCTACACTTGGCGTGCAGACCATCCGCGCCACGGGGTTCTCGGCTCGCTCGGAGCAGGCTCGGACAGCGGAGTGGTGCTCCGTGCAGTTTGGTTGTTGATCTGGGTGGTGGGAGGGCCGGTCGCAGAAGGTTTGGGAGCCGAAGGTGGCGTACTGGGGCGCGGCGAGCATGGCGAGGCTGTAGTTTAGGGCCAGAGCCATGAGGGTGAGGAGGACGGTGGCCATGAGCATGGCGTTGGGGGTCGTTTTGCCGGGGCGGATGGAGAACAGGGTGATCCAGAGGAAGCGGATGCCGATGGTGGCTATGCCGACGACGCTCGAGGCGAAGAAGAGGAGGGTGAGGAGGAGGAAGAGGATGTAGTCGATGGGGAAGATGCGGGAGGTGAGGGTGAGGATGTAGTTGAGGGGTTGGAAGATCTTGGTGTGGCCAAGCAGGTAGCCGCAGGAGGTGCCGCAGACGGAGTTTTTGAGCTTGTCGATCATGGTGATGAGCATGCTGGCGAAGACCACGAGGCTCACGAGGAGGAGGAGGAGGCCGGCGAGGAGGGTGATGGGGCGGAAGAGGGCTTCCAGTTTCATGGCGACGCGGACGAAGAAGTTGCGGCCGGTGCCCTCGCGCTCGGAGGCGAGGCGTTCGCGGCGGACGAGGGTGCGTTCTTCGCGGACGAGTGATTCGAGTTCGCGGCGGTCGCGGGCGTCGAGGCCAGAGTCGCGGCCTTCGTTGCGCATTTCGAGTTGGCGCTGGCGTTCACGGTTTTGGGCGAGCTGGGAGGCGGAGGTTGCGTGGAGTTGGGGGGCGGAGACACGGGGGGCGGTCTTGATGAGGGCCAAGGGGAGGAGAGCCAGACCTGGGGCGGTGTAGAGGCAGTAGAGGATGGTGCCGAGGGTGATGAGGATGCCGATGCTGAAGGTTAGGGCGCGTTCGCCGTCTGGAATAATAACTTAGCAACTGTATATGTGGATGGAGGAAGAGACGTACGATTCTCGGTCAGCAGATCCTTGAAGTAGTCCAGATCTCTATGTTCGTCCCTCGCCTTCCTCGCAACGGGCACGAAGAAGCCGACCAGAAAGAGTATCAAGCACAACACGACGAAAGCAATGGTGTACTTGAACGCGCCCCACAACCTCGCAGCGACGGTCTGCGTGCCTTCCTCCGCAGCCACCTCATCACGCTCCTCGTACCAGAAGTAGGTGAACGGTACTACCAGCAAGCACAGCACCGCATCCAGACTGTATAGCGTATAGTAGACAATCTTCAACTGATACACGATATCGTCCACTGCATTCGGGTTCGCCCAGTCTTTCTTGGCGCCGAGTTTGCGGTCGGTGGTGGAGGAGGTCAGGGCGATGTCGACGGGGAGGAGGAGGAGGGTGGCGAGGAGGGAGAAGACGGTGAAGACGGCGACGACGGTGACGATGACGGTGCGCTCGCCGGGCTTCTGGTAGGTGAAGACGAAGATGGCGGCGATGAGGGCCAGGATACCGAGGCAGACGGCGTAGGCCACCCAGATGAGGGAAGTCTGGATGAGCGGCATCTTGGTGTAGGGTGTTGTTTTGTCGTTGGTTGGTGAAGTGTCTCTTCGCGGAAGCCTGCCCTGCTGTTTCTCTTCGTGGTGGGGCTGCTCGAGTCACGCCGAGCGTGGTCTCGCTGTCTCTCTTTTCGGGTTGTCCGATCGTTCCTGCCGCTGCTGGCCTTTCGTTCACGACCTGGACTCTGCGGTCCAAACTGGCAGCGAGTGTGTTACTCGAGTGTTGAGTCGGGGTGGTCGAGATCAAGGCAGCTGGCAAGGCGGCACAGCACAGCTCGAGCTTCAAACACACATCGTCACCGTGCACAAACTCTAAAAGCGCTTTCCTTTTGGAGACCTACCATTGAAATCTACAATCATGCTCAGTCGTGACTTCCCAAACACCACAACAATAATGCGGTGAGAGAGGGAGAGGGTGAAGATGCAGTGCTACACCGAGCTCCTCCCCCCCACCGCCGTCACCCACGCCGTCGCCCTCCCCTTCCTCGGCCCCACCGCGAACAACCTCGCCGTCGCCAAGTCCTCACTTCTCCAGATCTTCGACATCGCCAACCTACCCGACACCACCTCTACGAGACTCTCCCTCATAGCGGAATACCCCCTCGCTGGCACCCCCACCGCTCTCCGCTCCCTCGCCCTCCCCACTACACCTACAGGCGGCCACGCCCTTCTCCTCGCTTTCAAGGACGCGAAGCTCAGCCTCATCGAGTGGGATCCCGCGAATTACCGGATCAGCACCATCAGCATCCACTACTATGAAGGCGAGAACGTCATCTTGCCGCCTTTCGGGCCGAGTCTGAAAGACTGCCAGAGTGTATTGACCGTCGACCCAAGTTCGCGATGCGCGGCGCTCAAGTTTGGGGCGCGACATTTGGCGATTTTGCCGTTTAGGGGATGGGGTGATGAGTTGGTCGAGGATGGAGATGGAGGAGAAGAGGAGGCTGGTGCGATGGAGACGAGCGAGCCGGCGACATTGAAGCGAACAGCTACCATCGACCACGGCATGGAGGAAGGCGAACTAACGCCCTACAAATCCTCCTTCGTCCTTCCCATGACCACCCTGGACCCGACGCTCACGCACCCAGTCCATCTGGCTTTCCTCCACGAGTACCGCGAACCCACTTTCGGCATCCTCTCTGCCTCCCTCCAACCCTCCCTCTCCTTACTAGAAGAGCGGAAAGATTGCCTCACTTACTCAGTCTTCACACTGGATCTCTCGCAACGCGCCTCCACGAACCTCATCTCCGTCCCCAAACTGCCTTCGGATCTATGGAAAGTGGTCCCACTTGCGCTGCCTGTAGGCGGCGCGTTACTGGTGGGGACTAACGAGCTCGTGCACGTGGATCAGAATGGGAAGACGAGTGCGGTGGGTGTTAATGAGTTTGCGAGGAAGGCGAGCGGGTTCAGTATGGCGGATCAGTCGGGTCTGAATATGAGGCTCGAGGACTGCGAAATCAAGGGTCTGGATTCGGAAACGGGCGACTTGCTTATCGTCCTCAACGATGGCTCTCTTGCTGTATTGAGCTTCAAGCTCCTCGGCCGGAACGTCGGCGGGCTCACCGTCACGCGTGTGAGCGCCGAGCATGGCGGCAGTGTCAATGCTAGCGCACCGTCTTGCCTCACCGCACTGCAGGATCAACACCTCTTCATCGGCAGCGAAGATGGAAACTCCTCTCTCCTTCACTGGCAGAAAGACACTACCGCTTCCCTGAGCAGAAAGCGATCCCATGCTCAGATGTTGGACCAACAGCCGGCACCCGCACCCGAAGACGACGACGAAGCAGCCGAAGATATGGACGAAGACGACTTGTACGCGCCCACCGCGGACAGCGTCAAGCGAACAGCTTCTGTCAGCCAGCTCGCTGCTATCGAGGCTGGCTCGACGTATAGGTTTGAATTGCGGGATGAGCTGCGGAGTCTGGGTCCCATCAACGATTTCTGCCTGGGCAAGAGTCCGAAGGCTGGGGATGGGAAGCTGGAGCTTGTGGCTGGAGTTGGTCGAGGGCGGGCTAGTCGGCTGGCTTTCTTGCATAGGGAGATTATCCCGAATGAGATTCGTGCGAGGGATTCGGCGGACGTGCGAGATGCGTGGAGCGTACGTGTCCGGTCGAAAGACTCCACCGAGCCTCCTGACGCATCAACGGCCGCACACGACGACCTGATCTTCATATACAACGGCGAGACAACAGGGCCTCACAAACGCACCAACGACACATTGGTCGAGATCACCGACACAGACTTCGAGTCGGACGGCCCACCCCCTCTCGCCATCTCCACCCTCGCAAACGACACCATCATCGTGCAGGCCCGCCGCCACGAGCTGAGAACCTACGACTCTGAGCTTGGTCTTAGTCAGATCATCCCCATGAGCGACGAAGAGACCGATGCCGAGTTGAGCGTGGTTGCTACTTCATTCGCGGACCCTTACATGATGGTCTTGCGGGACGATAGCAGTGTGGCTATCTTGAAGGTTGACCGACAGGGAGAGGTGGAGCCTTTGGATCTGCAGGGGAGTGCGGTCGGGGAGGGGAGGTGGTTGAGTGGATGTCTTTACTCTTCTAATCACCTATCTCATCAACTAGTGGTTTCTGATGGTGGAGCTGCGGTGTGGCTGCTCAACGGTGACGGTGGACTGCAGATTTTCGCTCTCCCGGGCCTGGAGCAGGTGTATGCTGCGCCGACGCTGCCCTTCCTGCCGCCTGTGCTGCAATCTGATGCGCCGCAGAGGCGAGGCGGGAAAGTGCCGTTGACGGAACTGCTTGTCGCGGATCTGGGGACCGAGGAGGTGAAGAGGCCGTATATGATTGTCCGGACGAGTTTGGACGATCTGACGATCTATGAGCCCTTCAACTATCACGCTGGCGCTGCGGGCCCTGCTTCTGCGGTAGGGGATGGGGGATTCGAGCACCTGGGATTCCGGAAAGTTCCGAGCACATACGTGCCGAAGTACGATGAGGGACTCGATGGCAGCGACAGCAACGATGGAGGACGACCGGCGCCGCTACGAGCTGTAAGCGTGGGAGGAAGGAGTATGGTGCTTATACCTGGCCGGGCGCCGAGTCTCATTGTCAGGGAGGCGGTGAGCCAGCCGAAGGTTCTGGGTTTGCGAACGGCGAGCAAAGCGAGAGCGTTTGTGCCGTTACCGCACACTGTGCCCGCAGCCTTGGAGCAGGATGGCGGAGATTTTGCGCTCGTGGACGCCGAAGGCAAGCTCAGGGAGTTTCGGATACCGGCGGATGGCAACACGGGTTACGAGACGGGGTGGAGCGTGCATACTATGCGTTTATCTCTGCCCGCCGAAGATGGGGAGCGAGTGCTTGAGGTGAGGTATGTGGCGTTTCATGAGGCGAGGGGCGTGTATGTGGTTGCTGTGTGCTCGGGGGTGGACTTTGTGCTGCCGGAGGAGGAAGAGGAGGGTGGGGGTAGAGGTGGTGGAGAAGGTACGTTCGCCGTGTGCTCTCGTCCTTTCTTCCTGGCCGTTTGCTTTCCTCTTCCCCCTTACTTTTCCCTTGCACAAAGAGATGGTTTCGCCTACGCTCCCCGAGGAGTACCCTTACTTTTTATTGCCTCCCATCCCTCCTGTTCTTGCGCACTGCACTGCACGAAAGCATCACAGCATATGCGTCCGCTTGTAAACATCCGCTTAAGGAACTGGTGGAGCGACGTCTAGTAGATGATGCGAGATTGATGGGGCTTTTGCTTCACTCCTATTTTGAAGCTGTCCTGCGGTTTGGTGCGGGAGGGCTTTTTGTTGCTTAGGAGACACCGTGACGCCCACGATGCTCGCTTGCGGTTCGGAAGGTATACTTTTGCTGACACAACGGCCCTTCAAGATATCACTCTGCGACCGCAGATACCGCAGTACAGCCTCCACCTCCTCTCGGCCACCACTCACGAGATCATCCAGTCCGTGTCCATGCCGTACGCCGAGACCATCACCTCGATGAAAGTCCTGCCCCTTGAAGTCTCCGAGCACACCCACGAGCAGCGATCCATGATCGTCGTTGGCACGGCCACCGTACGAGGCGAGGACCTCCCCGCCAAGGGCGCCCTAACCGTCCTCGACATCATCGATGTCGTCCCGGATCCCGATCGTCCGGAAAGCGGCATCAAGATGAAAGCTGTCTCGCGGGAAGAAACGAAAGGCGCTATCACGGCACTCGAGGCGTTCGGGAATTGCGGGTTAGTGGGCACGGCTCAAGGCCAGAAGATCATGTTGAGGGGGCTGAAGGAGGATGGCTCATGTTTACCTGTCGCCTTCCTTGATGCGCAGACGTATATCACCACGCTCAGAACATTCGGGCGGTCAGGGTTATGGCTAGCGGGGGATGCGTGGAAGGGACTGTGGTTTGGCGGGTTCATTGAGGAACCCTATAAACTCAATGTACTGGGTAAAAGCCGGACACAGATGGAGGTCATGGCCGCGGAGTTCTTGCCTTTTGACGGGCAGTTGTTCGTGGTGGTGGTAGACGCGGAGATGGATCTGCATGTGTTGCAGTACGACCCGGAGGATGCTAAGACCTTATCCGGGCAGAGGCTGCTGCATCGCGGGACGTTCCATCTGGGGGATTTCCCGACACCGGGGGGAGGCATGATGGTATTGCCATCTCTGCTGGCGCCTGTGACGGAGCAGACGGTCGTCACGAACGGGGATGCCAACGGCCATGCGTCTGAGGATGGCGATAAAGCGGCGGCTGCAGTGCCAGACGAGCCGCAAAGGCTCTTCCAGGTCTTGACTACTTTCCAATCCGGCGCTATTGGCCTCTTGACTCCGCTGGACGAGACGACGTATCGCCGGCTCTCCGGCTTGCAGGCACAACTTACTTCTCTCCTCGAGCATGCTGCGGGACTGAACCCTCGCGCTTTCCGCGCCGCTGTTGGGAGTGAGGGGAGAGGAGGCGTGGTGGATGGCGGGTTGGTGCAGAGGGTTGGGGAGCTGGGGGCCGCGAGGCGGGCGGAGGTACTCGGCCGTGCGGGCGCGGATGGGTGGAGTCTGCGTAGTGATCTGGAGATTGTTGGGGGTGGTGGGCTGGGGTATTTGTAGTGGACGAGTGAACGCGAAATGTACGATGCGTGTACTACTATAGTTGTCTTGGGTCAACGCCTGCAAATGAGATGCGCAAACACGCTGGCCTCACAGACTCTTCCAATCATACCGCCTCTCCCACGCCGCCCCAACCTTCAAGCACTCGATATCCCTCCATTTCCTCCCCACAACCTGCAGTCCAGCCGGCAGTATTACGCTCTCATTATCGTGTGCAGGGACAAACCCCACGGGGATCGTGAGGGCCGGGTGGCCGGTACCTGTGAAGCGCATTAACGACAGAAACTCTGCCAGAAGTGGAAGTGCTGCCTCAAACGTACTGTTGAAGGGAGCGGTATTCCCCACCAGCCCTATGTTCCGGCTGAGTCGCTCGAGGGGACCGTGGGCGGATGGGTTGTCGAAAAGTTTGCAGGGGGGCGAGGGGAGGGTGGGCATGAGGAGGAAATCTACGTCGGCGAGGGCGCGGTCGTAGTCGTCCTGTGGGAGAGAAGGAGACGTCAGGAACTATTTTGTGCAAGATTTGGTAGGTGTTGCATCCTTACGTTGATCTTCCGTAAGAGGTTGGCGCACTTAGCGTGCAGACTTGGCCCGTACTTCTCTTCTACGTACAAATACCGCAGGTACTGATTTTGCGCCCCTGGTCCTAGTTTGTCGAAAGTCTCCTGCGTAAGCTTTCCACTCTGGAGGGCGACACGGTCAGTCATGTACAGCTGCTTGCGACCCGTCATATCGCTCAGCGAGCCTTGGCGACCGCCGGCAATGGGCAGACTGCAGGCCCAGACTACTGCGGCGTTGGAGTGGGACGGTATGGAAACAGAAGTCACGGTGGCGCCGAGGTCGGAGAACTTGGAGACGGCGGAGGAGCAGAGGGCGTGGATATTGGGGTCCATGTTGGGGATCGAGAAGCCTTCTTCTAGTATGCCAATTTTGATCCCCATGAGCGGTTGGGCGGAGTCGGAGGTTGATGAGAGGAAGGCATCGAGCTGCTTGGTATATTCCAAGGTACCCCGAGGCAGAAACGGGGGCTGGCGGTCATCGATTCCATCCGGTCCGGCCATGGCTTCGAGTAGTAGCGTAGCATCCCTGACATTCCTCGCCATAGGCCCAGCGTGATCGATCGTGCACTCGCCGCTGATGATGCCGGTGTACGGTACAAGACCCCATGTCGGTTTCAGACCCACAATCTGGCGCTGCATCAGTACCACTCAACGTCTTCTTACACGTGACAGAACGGTGAAGGAGACGTACACCACACATACTCGCCGGGATCCTAATACTCCCTCCTTGGTCACAACCCACCGCTACATCCACACTCCCTGTCGCCACCAACCTCGCACTTCCACTCGAACTCCCGCCACAACTATAGTTATCAGCATACGGGTTGTGCACTTTCCCCGTCACAGACGTATCACTACCCCTCCAGACAAGCATTCTCGCACGCCGCTTTGCCCGCAATGGTACCGCCGGCGTCCATAATGCGGGTGGCAATCGTGGCGTCGAGCTGGGGCGTCCAATCCAGGGCTGTGGTACCATTTGTGCAGCGGACGCCGGCGAGGGCGATGTTGTCTTTGAGGGCAACGGTTTTGCCTGCCAGGAGGGAGCTGGTAGGGGAGGTAGAGTTGGCCGTGCATCGAGTGGCCCAGCCGCCTTTGTCTGTGTCGGTGGGGACGTGGATGTCTGTCCGGGGGTACCTGGTGAGATCTGGGATCGGGTAGTAGTCGTCTGCTTCGAGGACATCCTTGATGCCTTGGTCTAGTCCGCCGAGCAGGCGTTGGAAATCGTTCACGTGGGTCTCTGGGATCGCAAGACCGGCTTTGGAAGCTATGCTTTTCACCTCGTCCGCGGTGAGTTGAGGGGCGCCATCTCCTAGCGTCACGACCGACATGGCATCTGGTATGGGCTACATTGTGACTTGGTTTGCTGGTTGGTGTACCGGGATGGGCTGATTCGATTCTTCGTGGTTGCTCTCCTCTTCGGAAGAGTCTTCTTGGGTTTCATGCA